>PVJD01005401.1:0-116541 GCA_004026545.1 Mormoops blainvillei
CTTCTTTAAAATCTTTATTTATGCAAACTTTCCATAGTCCAATTTTAAACATACCTATTTTATGGCTTTAGGATAGAGTAGCATATATAAGATATTTAACATTTATCCAATAAAAACTTGCTCACATAGTATTACATTACTATGTGAGAAAAATAACAATTTTAGAATCTATATGTCTACCACATGTATTATATATGTATATGTTATATATTTTAAATAAATGGATGTCTTTTAAATTTAAAAATACTTCTTTGAGAATACAAGTACAATATAATGTGTTATCTTCTATTTTCTATATTGCTAAGGTTTTTACCATAAAGATTAACAGAAGAGGTTAAATTAAAATCTAAATCTCACCCTGATCCAATTCAATAATTTGCCCAACATCTGTAAACCTCCCACAACCAACAAAATTTGTAATAATTTTAACCTTAAGTAAAATGCATAATAATTTAACATTATGTACCAAGGGTATGAAATATGAGCATAATCATAGCATTTAAGGTTTTAATTCAATGTAAATAAATAAATGGGCTTGGGGACTATCTCTGTGATTCTCCCTGGTATGGAAACCTTCTACTAATACTGCAGTGAATTCATTTGGCCTGTAAGTTGTGAAGTAGGATTGAAAGTGCAAGTGCTCTTTATAGAAAAGCTTCTTGAAACTTAAATTTAATGTCAGTTAGATCAACCTCTTTTTAGTTTTACATTACATTACAGATCCCTCAGGGCTCATTGTTTCTCTTTTTATAATGCTGTGTATGTTTGATGATTTAAGTTAGCAGTCAAGGATATGCTTTCATTTCTGTGCTGATATGCAAATTATTTAAATCTTTGTTTTGAAAACCTTTTGTGTTCATCTTAAATCTTTTTTCTTTTCAGACTTTCTTTTTAAAAAATAGCTAAAATATGTTCTCGGTTGCAGAGAAACACATGCCAAGTTTTCTTTAACTACAAAGGCATTCTCCTACTTCTGTTGTTTTTTCCTGACTATGCTTTTAAAAATTATGTGAGTTCCTAAAGCACATGCCCCATAAAGCATGTGGACCTAACTAGTCAGTTAGAATATTGGGTGGGTGGCCTTGGTAGGCATGTTTAAAACAAGTTTCCTAACCCAATTTCCTTTGCTTCCCCTTTTAAAAGAAATCTGAATTTTAAAATGAACAACATTAAGAATTCTATGCACAGTGACAGGTTTTATGGTAGATGTTCACTGTTCTCATTTTGAGTTGCTGTTGCAACATTATGTAGTAATATTTTATTTTATGAAATATTTTTTTCCAAATGTTCCATAGTCCATGGTTTTACATGCACCCATTCTGTAGTTTTAGGAGAGTCAAGCATGAGTAAGACAAATTAACATTTTATTCAAGAAGAATTTGCCAAATGTGTAGTATATTCCTATGTGAGAAAAATAAGATTTTTTTTGAATTTCTGTGTCTACCTTTAACACAGCCAGAAGTTTTAGCACAGACAGGGGAGGTAACACTTCATCTTGGTCTTTGGGGATGCAAAATGACCATCTTATGTGGTGATTAGAAAGATGTAATTTAGAGAAGAAGGGGGTGGAAATAAAATACATAAAATTGAGGAGATGGAAAAGTACAGTTTATGCTCAAGAAATAACTAGTGAATTAAATAGGCAAAGTACTTACTGTCTAGTGGGAAAAAATGTCTGAAAAGGTAATTCTGTATTGAGTTTCTAATACATGTAAGTAATTTCATATAAATTATCTTATTCAGGCATGGTAATGATTTCAGGTACAGTTATTGTGATTTCACAAATAATAAAATCTAGAATGAGGCATGTGAATTAAGTTGACTAAAATCAAAGAGCAAATAATTAGAGCTAAGACTGAATCCAAGATATGTGTGTGTGTTCTCCACCAGTGTTCTTTAGCTAGACTCAAGTCACTAAAGCATGCTACTTTGTTAAGGAAATGTCAACAAGTATGTTGGGACCAAGGGCTAGAGATATTTGAAGAACAGGAAAATCGTTCTCTTCACAATTTCCCACCTGCACTCCTTCTTGGAAGACATCTTTGGTCACTGTTTCACAGGATCAGTTTTAAATTAGTCCATTACTTCTGTAATATGTTTTTATATCATCAAATTATCTTACAGGTTATAATTCTGAATACTTGCAAAATTCAAAAACATCACTGAACTATTTAATTGTATCACTTCTTGAATTAAACAGAGACTTCAAAGTTTAGTTGTTATTTAAAGTGTTCCCAAGTGCCTCCAGGAAGTTAACAACTCCAATTAACCCATAACAATAGTGTATAATTTTATGTTAAAGTCTTAACCCTTAAAATCACTGGCTCTCAGCTCTGACTACACATTTCAAACACATGGAGAGTTTTTAAAAATATGAAATGTCCACATGTCTCACAGATAGTTTTTAAAATTTTTTCTTAATTTGGGCCAGAAATTTGGCCATTTTAAAGCTACCAAATTGGTTCTAACATGCAGCTAAGCTTGAGAATGACTGTCCTATAATATAGTTCATTACATGTGTATCTCAACCCACATTAGACCACTGTGTTTTCATGGGCAGGCACTGAAGATGTCATTTTCAAAATATCCATGCATAAACCATGTCCTGTCATACAATTATGAAAAGGACGAAAAGGTGTGAAAAAGAGAAAAACTTTAGAGGAATGTACAAATATAATGGAAGAAATGGGAAAGCATAATGCCGTATAAGTCAGGGAAGCAACTTTTCAAGGAGGTAGCCATAAAGTGTACAAAACATTTTGTATATTTTAGGGAAGATAATTTCACACAAGAGGCATTTACAAGTTGTGATGATTACTGTTAAACAGGAGGACTGTTCAAAAGTGGAGTGGTCAGGGTAGAAGCTAGCTTGAAAGGAGTTTATAAATAACAGGAGCAAAGTTGAACAGAAGTGTAACTATAGTGCTGTCATTGTGACATTTAGAAAAATAAATATATAAAAATATGGGAAACTTACTTGATCATCTTATTAGGAGACAATTTAGTCTTATTTAGTTCCTTCTTTTTACATTAGCATTGTGAGTGTTGGACAGGTATGCACAAAGTGAATATG
Source organism: Mormoops blainvillei (assembly GCA_004026545.1). Lineage (NCBI taxonomy): Eukaryota > Metazoa > Chordata > Mammalia > Chiroptera > Mormoopidae > Mormoops > Mormoops blainvillei. The sequence goes on from PVJD01005401.1 coordinate 3,074, forward strand.
GAATTAAAGGAAGTTAAGTATTTTAAGTTGCTGTAAAAAACTCTATAGAAATTAAAACAAAATTTAGTAGTCTCCTATTTTGGATTCTGTGAAATAATCTATCATCTATCTATCTATATCTGGTTCTATCTCTGAAATATGTTCTCCAAATTTCCTTCTTTGGCATTTTCTCTATACAACTCTGTCCCATCCCATTCAAAACATTGGCTGTACACCCATGATTTTTAGCCACTGTTTATACACTTATGAGAACCAAATCTATTGAAGATAACATTGCAAATTTCCTAATCTGTAGAACTAAACTTCCTAAAACCTATCTACACTATCAAACTCAGTGTTTCCTAACTTGAACTTACTTTTCTTTTCAACAGTCCAACTCTATTATTTTCACATGTCAGTTAGGAGCACAAGGTGCTGCTTTCTGAGTGATCTGCTCCTGTTACCACTGTCCTAGCTCCAGGCACCTCAAAATGATGGTAATTCTTTTATAAGTGAATTCTTTATCTCTAGTTCCTTTCCCTAAATCTTCTAGTCTTCTTTAATAAGACCTGGGTTCTAAAATATATATCTGGCAATGACATTGCCTTATTAAAATGAAAACAAAAACAAAACAAAACTCTGACTCTTCCCCATTCACTACAGAATGAGATCCAAACACTGAAATATGTGTATATCTTTCAATACCCCCACTTTTTCAGAACCACCTCCAATACCTTCTCTAATACCTAAGAATTAACATTTAGCCTGATGACACAAGACTTTTTGTTTTCTGAATATACCCTAAATCATTCCTTGATTCTCCACATAACATGACTTCTTATAATAAACTCATTAACTTGATAAAGTTAATAAATAAAATATATTATATAACAGTATTTTTAAAGACCAAAGAACTGGAATTAAATGTTCAAAATGATGGAGAAAAATACAAAATGATCTAGGGATAGTTTTAGGAACTGTAATATCTACCCTGTCCTGCTAAGTTAAGAAAACAACCTAACCTGCTTTTGGATTTGATTTGAAAGCATTCCCTGTTTTTAGGGACTTAACTTACATGCATTTATTGCAAACAACCAAATGCATCTTTAACTGTCAGAGCTGAAAGCAGTCTTTGTCTGAAGCTCTATTTATCACTTAAAAGTGTTTTAATATTGAATGATTTATGCATTTGTCTCCAGGCCATATGTTACAAACTTGCCGAAGACAGATTTACTACTGATTTCCTTTGTTTCTTGCCTTAGACAACGAATATATTAATTGTTCAACACACCAACCTTTAATAACATTATTCAGCCTTTTAATTGCATAGGTCAAGGAGAAAATCTCTACATACCACTATATTTTACATCAGTTCAACAAAGTTCTGAAATTTGGGAGGGTTTCTTAATACCCATCCTTTGTTGGATGAGGCTAATGAGTCTTTATCTGAAATAATATTCCTTGGCATGTTTAACACTGTTACCAACTTTTTTCTTTTTCAGTGATTCAAGCTTGTATTCCCATTTGTAGATTAATACAGTTTTTATTTGTGGACTTGGCATAATTTAACTTTGTGTGGAAGTAGCAAATATCTTAGATCATGAAGAGCATTTACAGAAAATGGATTGAAGTGTTAGCAAGGTATTTCTCCACCTGTAACCAAGAAAACAGGGGCCTGTTCATGTTGTGCCTTGGCGTATAACCCAATAATTAATACTTGAAGAAACAAGTTTTTATTTACAACATTCCAATCTTCGGGGTGCTGGGAGTACTTCGGCTTGGAGCCCTTTTTTTTCCACAACACCCAGCAATTCCCTTGTTCCCCAAAAGTCTATAAGCCAAGCGTAAGCCCAATATTCCCCCATCTCCTTATCTCAAGCCAGCTTTGCAAACAATTTTGAAACAGCTCTCTCCTTCCAGGATTTTGGGGTATGTTGTCACCAGCCCCTGTGTTATTGTCCAAGAAAGTGTGTGCTGTAGTGCACTGCACCATGGTGAAGTCCAGGAAAGGTCCAAGTCTCAAGAGTCCAGATAAATTCTGGGTCTGTAAGGCAGCAGGTCAGTGTTTTGCAAGACAGGACCTTAATGGTTTCAGAGTCACCTAGAGCAGGAACAATTAGAGAAGCAACATGACATTTTTTGCCCTTACTATACAAGGTAGAATAATCCCTATAAACTGCATAGCTGCTATTTCCCTACTGGCAGCACGACTCCTTCCTGCCTCACTCCTACCTTGGCTTTCTGCCCTTAGTTTTAATGCTGACCCAGAGCTTCCTGTATGACCCTATCTCTGACTCCTCCCAAAATGATCTACATTTGCCAGTTTTTTCATATAGTTTATATTCTCTTGGCTGACATCGCCAGTCAGGGCAAGAGTGACTCTGTGATCCAGGGGTAGCTGGGGAGCCACCTCCCCTGGCTACATCACCAGTTTACCTTGTCCTAAGATGGTAGCCCAGCTATTAAACTAGCTACCAAGTTGCCATTGTAATGCAAAGTACCTTAATCCTATAACCTCATTCACCAATCCTCAAACATGAGCTATGGAGGTTTTCTCTTATTTTGCTAGTCACCCCTCCACCCTGTACTGTACCGTTATACACCTGTGAGTTAATCCATGTTATTGCATACTCCACAATGAAGTTTGCAACATTATGTAAAATTTAAACCTCTATATTATAAGGTTCATGTCATCTTGATAATATTAACAAATATTGCAATAATCATCCTTGCTGTTCTGCTATAGAATATCCCATTCCTCTAAACCTTTATTAAGTATTAAAAGAATGCTAACTGCAAGGTGGAAATGAGGTTACTAAAATATAAAATATATTATAAATCTCTTAGAAAGGAGACCTGTTGCTAACTTTTAGCAAAGCATTGCTACTTAAAAAGGAACATAGTTTTTTTGTACTTAAAAATCTTTTTTTTTCCCCAAATTGACATGTTAATGGCTAAAGTAAAAGTGAATGAGACTGGGATTAAGTGTTTAGTTGTCATATACAGTGCCTCAAATTACCAGAAGATACACTGGCCAAAATTTTTTTAGTTGAATATGTTCTGTATATCTTACAAGAAGAGACTACTTCTACATATCCTAATCTCAGTGGATTTGGTTAAAATTTTCATTTGAGTTATTTATTTTCCTTCTGTAACTGAGAGAAATATTAAGATTTTATTAGTGTTATAAGAGAGGGAAAATAATTTTCCTTCTACCCTTTTAGATTTTTGACTGGGACCCTCTTTCCCATAATAGAAGACAGATTAATAGGAGAAAAAAAATAAAAACTTAATAGCATATATACCTTAAAAAGACAAAGCTAGTCCCATTTGCTATTGTGGCACCATTTGCCTAGCAGGCCTATGACCTTGTTAAACATGACTATCATTTTATTCTTCTGAACTTGTCTCCAAGACTAGAAATTACTGGAAGCAAGAACAGAACTAACTGCTCCCTAGAGCCATAAGCAGAAGACAACATTGGAACAAAGACCCCAAACAGCCCAGGAGCCAAACAGCAGCAACAACCACTACCCTTTTTAATCCAATTATAATCTGATAGAAGCTCAAAGCCCCCACCCCTCAATGCTGGTGTCTCTCCACACCATGCCCCTTTCTTTTCTTGGAGAGTGAATAAAAACTTTATCCTCTACACTTTCTTCCCTTTGTGATTTTTTTCATAGCCCTTGTCACTGACTACCTTAACATACCTCCTGCATACATGGGAGAAACTCAGGAAAAGTGAGTTTCTCTCCCAGAATGGCCCAAGCCACCAATTTACTATCTCAAGCTAAAGACAAAAGAAGGTGTTAATGGAGATAGAAGCCTGGGAGGCTTGTGGCAAGCTATCAGGCAATGTGCAATAACAAATGCATAGCTGTTAAGCAGATCTGAGTCACTGCCTTCTTTATTGATAAGAATTTCTAGATATGTGTTCACCTTTCTTTTCCTGATACAGAAAGGAAGACACCCTTACAAATGGCGATTTCCTTTATGAATGTAAGTTCTTTTTTATTAAAGAGTAAATTCCATTCAGTTTTCATAGCTTTTCTGTGTCTGCTATTTCTTAAAAATAATCAGCCTAAAATAATCCTTATGTCAAAGAGACATATTTTAGGGTGGCAAATTCTGCTTCCATTCAGTGTCATCCGTTAAGTTATGTGTTCAGATAGTACAGTATCTAGAAACAGAAAATGAATTAGCTCTACCTTTCCCCAGTCATAGTAGGAAGTTTGGGGATTGCTTGTTTGCTTGTAATTGACACAGAGCTTCCTCAACATGCACATTGTGTATATTTTATTGTTTTTGCCATTATGATTGATTCTGTCTTCACTCTTAAATTATATTAAGAATAACCTTTCTTTTCTCATGCTAAATCCAATTTTTGTGTATTAAAAAATTAAATACTGCCCTGTCTGGTGTGACTCAGTAGATCAAGTGCCAGCCTGTAAACCAAAGGGTTGCCAGTTCAATTCCCAGTCAGCGCACATGCCTGTGTTGCCGGCCAAGTCCCCAGAAAGGGGTGCATGAGTGTCAATTACACATTTGACATTTCTCTCCCTTTCTTTCTCCTTCCCTTCCTCTCTCTCTAAAAATAAATAAATACAATCTTTAAAAAATTAAAATATTACTGTCCCTTAAATGATCATATCTTGGAGAACTTTAAAGTATTGCTTATCTTTTAAATATTTTGGGGAATAGAACTTGACAAAATGTATTCATTTTCTATTCATGGAAGCTATAATAAATTGTAGTTTATTCTTCCAAGTAAACACCAAAGCTTTTTTTGAGAACATATATCATTTGTTTATTTCAAAGTGAGTCAAGTTACCTGAATCATAATGAAGCAGATAGATTCCCACTTAAATTACCAAACACTGTGACACTACTTAAGTTAATACAACTACATTTGCAGCTATGTTCTTTATTTCTCAATGGAAGCAAGGCTGATGACAGTTCACACAGGCAGTTTATTAAAATTAGGAAATTGTCAGGAAGACTCCAACAGAGGTATGACATTTACTTTTTAAAATCATCCTCAGTTTAATAATAGGTATTTGGATAACTTTTTATTCTCTTCTTGGGCTCAGCTGGAAGAAATTTTTACCACAAAGGAAGCCTGATTTTATGCATGTTTAGCTTGATTCAGAGGGACTTTGAATAGTAGCCTATTTGGATTGGCTGTGAATAATGTAAGGCAGATAGCTTTCATTTCTTTTCAAGCTGAAAAATCTGATGTTTTCTTCAGAACTTTTTTTTTCTTTTTAAGAGAAACAGACACTTTGGATGCTAGGACCCAAGCATCGGACATTTTTATTTGTGAATTTCCACATACTTTCTGAAATATGAAAAAAAGTATGACTGCTATAAATATAAGCTCAATAATTATAAAATAGCCAGAGCTAAGATCAAAATGTAATCTCAAATCAGACTTAATATTTTTTCATAGATAACTAAAAAGAAACAGTTGTGAAAATAAACCGTGAGAGTAAAACACACACACACACAAACAAAATTGGTGCTGAGATATATGATCTCAATCAAATCACGAGTGATACGTGGTTTTTAAGAAGAGATTGACTTGGATTGCCATGCTTTGGTATGTATTTGTTGTGTGCTGGTTTAATATGATTTCAAACCCACTTGTTTATGACTTAAGTAAAACTCTTTTGATTCATTAGTTTAGAACAAAAATAAAGTTGTTTTTAGCAGTAAAATTGTTCCTGATGTAAGAATGACATGCAGTGTGTTAGAATGCCATCATCTTACCCAATTTCACTGACAGGCACTTCAGCAGCCTAGCTGCCGAGGGGTGCTTCCTGGCATTTATCAGTAAGCACATGTGGAGAAGCAACTATGGCAAGGAGACTTTTAGGCTTTAAATACTGAGAATTTGCCAGAACTAATCCAAAGCTTTGGTTTCGGCAAGGTAAGTCTTTGCTAACCTAAAAATTCTTTGAAGACCTCTGGGGCATTAACACCTGTCCAGGTCAAGGCAACATTTTGGTGGGCAGTGGTGAGGGACCATGCAAGGGCCAGCGAAACAGATCAGCCCTCCAGCTAACAATAACATCTTAGTTCCCTAGTAAAGTGTTTCCCAAGTGCCTGTTCATATGAAAAGATAGATATCTGCTAAATTTGGACTCTATTTCTTCTATCACCTGTGGTCTGAAATTATAATGTAATTTATCTATCATTGCTTTTAAGTATATTTTTGATGGTTTATTAAGATATATTAACCTGCACACTATTGTCTTGTGAAATTATTCTAATCCCCACAGAAAATCTCTGTTAAATACATTGATGGCAAAGATAAAATCGATCTCTGAATATAACTTTACTGTTCAAATAAACAAGAGAGTATTTATTGGCTAAAATCATGAAGATAGGTATTTTAGTAATTATAACTTTCTTTTTCATATGTAATACTTATGTCACTTGGTGATTATTAGCATTATTTTATATAAATTTTCTTTGTTAAGTCTAGTTAGAATACATAAACTCACTAGAAATTCTTATTGTCCCATATTCTTAAATTTGGACTCTGTAGTTAGAAGAGGGTGGAATTAGTGTCTCTTTCTGAAGCACATATATATTAATGCACTTGATGAAATTCATCATTTCACAGGTGGTTATTGGAGGACAGACCTTATTCCAGTCCTCAAGGGGTCATGAGGGATATGGAGACAGTTTAGACATGGCCCTTCCCTGGACCCAACCCAAATGTAAAGAATCTAAAGAACCTTTTATGAGGATAGCATTCCCCAGTTTCATTGAACTTTCTTCCAGCTCCCAAGACAACAAGAAAAAACTGTGTGCAACTCAGCATGGAGATTGGAAAATACTTCCAGCATAATTTCAAGATGAGACATCACACTTTATATATCTTGTTACTATCATCCATATAAAAAAAAGCTAAGCAATCATGTCATGATTACCTTAATTTATATAAATTATGATGCATGTAACCAGATCATTTCTTTAAAATATAGTAAACTTATCCAGCATTAAAACATACAAAACTTTTGTCATGTTTTAAGTCTGCTTGCAAATATTTCTATTACCCTGGGACATAATATTTGACTACTGGTATTCTGCCTCATCAAAGTAAGGACTTTTTAAAAAAGTTAGTTTGACAAGAAATATGTTGTGGTATATTTTCAAGTGTTAACCACTACAATCATCTTTTTTTCATTCCTTTAATCAGTAATAATGACTGCATTTAGTATTGGTATTCATGGCCAAAATGCTGGCGAGTACTTACCACATTTGGATACTTCTAAAGAAGACTCTATCATTTGCAATCATTTTCCTTACTTTCGCCTCTCCTCCCCTCCAAACACTGACATTATCCTGAGATTTATTTATTTTTTATTTAATGTGAGCTCAGTCCCTTGTAAAATGAAGAAAACTATTTTAATAAAATCAATTACCTACTTGGATAAAAATTGTAATCAAGGATGATAGAAGAACTGCAAAAATGACTTCTGGAAGTTATCACAGCTGTAGCACATGCGAGAACTTCTTGAAGATCTTTATTTATGTTGCATAAGCACCAAGTCAATAAAGGCATCTACAAGTGTCAGATGCTTTTTATTATTCTTCCCATTATGAGAAATATTTTGCTCCAGCAGAGTGTATGAATTGTGACATTAAATGATAATTATGTCTTAGTTTCTAAATACTCATTTAATTTCTGGTAAATGAACACTACATTTTTCACAAGTAGCACTGAAGCAAGCCATATTTTAAAATAATATTAATTTGCTCTGTATACATAGTGTGAGTGTTCACATGTGCCTCTGTTCGATACTTGGAAAAGCTCAGTGATTCCTGGGATATTTTCTAAAGATTTAATAAAATGTGAAACTTTCATCTACTATTGAAAACTTAATAAAACTAGGATTCATAGTGGAGAAAATGTCTAAAGTTAATGTTTCAACTTCTGTATGTGACATTCAAAAGATGATTATAATTTGTGAGTAGTCTAAAAATTAATTTTCTACTTTATTTATTAGATTTTCTTCCTTGTACTGTTTAGATAAGTTTATTCATGGGCCATTTTATTAGTGCAGAATAAATGAAAAGTCTTTAAAAAATCCAAAATACTTAACCAATATTGTTTCTCAGTGCTCATGTAATATATTTTCAATTTCATAAAAGAGTTTAAATTCCAACAGTGAGCATCAATATGTTTTTCCTTTGGTGTGAAGGGGGTCATAGTAGATCATTGCTTTAAAAAAAAAAGAGTCTTCAGAAAGAAGGATGATTCAAATTTACTTCCTTGAGAAATAGAAGAGTTTTCATGGTTAATTACTTCCCTTTCAATTTGAGGGAAAGAGCTGATCTACTGTTAAGTTGCATGCAGCATCCCATTGAAATTGCTGGGCTGTCTACCTATTTGGACCTTGTAATCTTGAAGTGGAGTAATTAAATGCAATGCCGGTGCTTTCACAAGTCACTGAGAGGGTGGTCATTTTCTCTGAGCCACAGCACCAGCACACCTCTGAGGGTAAGTCTATCTGCCTGCTGCATTTTCCAATTCAATTCAGTTAATGGTAGTATTTTCATGTGTTTTACATATGTCAAGTGAGAGTGAGGAAAACATGGATATTAGCTAGTAAATATCAAGCATACTGTTTATTATAACATTTTATTTACTAAATGAAATAAAATATATCATTACCGGTGAGCTTACATCAACTTTCATATTCATTTTGTTTTATTCCTTTACTGTTTCAGATACTTACACATCTACTAGAGTCATGCTACACTCTACTTCTCTCATAAATGTGCCTGTCATTGAGCTCCTAATCAAATCATTCAGTTAAATTGATTTTTTTTTAAGGGTTTGGAAGGAGAGAAGGTGTCATGTTATAATTCTCATTCAATGATTAGAAAAATTTCCTTTGTTCTGATAACTTAAAGATGAGAAAAATTGATAATAAATTTTACAAAATAATAGTAATAGTAATAAAGTTGGAAGAAATTATACTTCTTTCTCTAATATATTTATATATTTTTACATTCTAGATAAAAATATGGTAAAATAGCTCTACCTATTGTAAAACAATCAGAATGACAATTGCAGGGAAAGAAGTGATAGGTGTTTACTTCTTTCTAAAACCATTGAAGACCTTATTCCATAGTGTGTCTTCCAAAATTCATTCAGCAGTTTTGCCTGCTAAGCTATCCATGCTTAGTGAATGGTGAGCTTGTTGATGCAATATAAAATCATTACTAAAAGTTATATTTATTTAGTGTGCATTATATTCTACGTACTGCTTTAAAACTGAGACAGGAAAATGAAGCCATAATGTTCTTGCTTTCCCAGAGCTTATATTCCAATTAGGAGGACACAAAGTAACCAGTGCAAAAGTCATTTCAGAGGTGAGGAGTGCCAGGAAGAAATAAAACCAGGGTACATCAAAACAATTAGTGTTCGAAACTGAATGTAAGGGAAATAATTCTTGCATACCTATATTCACAAATGCACACATTCTTAAGACGAAAACTAATTGTCTACAAAATGCAGTTATCTCAGTACTATGTAACAAGTTGGGGATTGTTTTCATTGCCATGACTAACACAAAGAGATCAGTAGAGGTCTTTGGACAAATAAATCTAGTGTAAAGATCAAAATCTAATCCAATCACATCACACAAAAATTTTGTGAATAACCACCTAAATGTAGTACCTAAAACTTTAGTTGTAGAGGTATGATTCAAACTTAATCTACACATACTTTTAAATTCTGCCAAAAAAGTTTAATCACTATACCCACTTTATATTATCTTACTATTAACATGAGCATGGCTCTAGGATTCTCTTTTCAAATCTAATGTAGAAAAGATAAATGATATAATTGTATTGACTGTATGATTCTATACAAACCTATGATTCAATATCCCCTTTCCATATAAACTCACTGAACTGTGTATTATAACTTTCCTTAGAAAGATAATAAATGCTGAATTTTGCAAATTAGTAAAAAATAACATAATAGTATAAAACATTTTTAGAATCCAACTCTTCTCAAATGCCTTTCACAAAGAAATAAAATATAATTTTTTTGTGTTAGGGATTAGAATTGATAATCATTAAATATTTAGCATTCTTATTAGCATTTCGACTTTGAAGATTATTATTCAAGAATACTGCCAAAAGAGCATGTGTGTTATGATGACATTGATGAAATTGGATGTTATTTTATCACAATAATATATTTTCTGATAGTTGATCATTACAGCTTGATCTTTTCAGCATTGCTGATTTATTTGGCAAAATATATTTTATGTTTATAGTTTATGTGCTGTGGTAGACTGAAAAATGCTTCCCTGAAAGATGTCCACACCTTACTGCCCGAAACCTGTGACTATGTTATCATACATGTTAAATGGGTTTTGTGGATTTTGTTAAATTAAAGATCTTGTTTTGAGAACACTATCCTGCATTGACCCAGAGGAACCTGATGGAGTCAAAAAGGGAAGCAGGTCAGGGCTGAGGAGGTGATGTGAAAAAGGGGGCAGAGATTGGAATGACAAAACCATAAGGCCAAGAATGCGGGCAGTGTCTAGAACTGGAAGAGACAAGAAACCTTGTTCTCCCCTGAAGCCTCAAAAATGAACTAGCCCTGCTGACACCTGCTACCACCTTAATTTTAAACCCATTAAACTCATATTAGAATTCCGACTTTGAGAACTATAAGTGAATACATTTGTGTTGTTTTATACCACTAAGTTTGTAGTAATTTTTATGGTAAAGAGAATAAAGTTAGACACACACTACACTATATTAATATGACAGAAAGACAAGATGAAAGTCTAAAATATTAAAAGGAGCAATAATAATACAAATTCTAATTCTTTCCTAAAGCATTGGCAGAGAAGAATTAGGTATTGCTTGGATAATGTTTAATACATACTTATAAACAACTTTATCAGAGTTTTTGAGGAATGTAATTGGAAACAAACAGAATCACTGCTTCTAAAAAAGTAATTAGTGGAAGTTACCCTTTGAGAATTTTAGAGAATATTAATTTTAGAATACTATTTATATTCATTATTTCCTTTTCTCCCTCATACATTTTAGGAGTGTGAGGTACGCAATTCATGGAACTTACTAAAACCAAAACTAAACCTGTATCGACTGTGGTCTTCAACTAAAATCTTAATGTGAAAGAAATTATCAAGTGTGTTTATGTTTGAAAAAATGGTGACAACACACAGAACAAGCTTCTGAGCATGACTATATCTTATCCTGTATACCATGAAGTACACAGAGTATTTGTAAAATGACACACCACTGTCTGGCACAGTAAGGACTCCACCCTGGATAGATGGTGCTTATGCACCAAGAAGGCACAGTATTATTCCTCAGATCACTGCTTTGAAACCTGTGATCTGAAACAAAATAACAATTCTTTAAGATTGAGGAATATTGCTGTTTGTCATTGTAACAACTACAAAATCCAATTCAAGGAAGCATTTTTTTTGTTTGTTTTGGTTTGCTTTGTTTTATGTGCAATGTTCACATCTTGCTTTGAGTTCCAGCTGTGACTGGAATTAACTTCCAAAATGAAGAGAGTGACCTCTGCAGCTGGGGAGAAAGTTTGGGGCCCACTTGACTCAGCCACAGTTGGTGGTGGGAGGGAGTATCTTGAATACCCTTTCACTGCTTTCGTGTCTCTCTAGGAGGCCTTTGTAGGAAAAATAGAAAGATTCTTCTACCTTCTCATTTCCTGACTAAATGAATGAGTAACACTGCTTATCAAACCCACTCTTAAGAAAGTGCTGGCTTTGTCACCACTTTTATGTTTAAGAGGAAAGTAGTATTTTACTAAAATGAATGAACAGAATCACACATCTAAGCCATCCCTACTCTTGAATTCAAAGTCTTAATAATAAAATACTGTGTAATGTAATACCCAGTGACTATTGTTTATTGAGCTTCAACCTGGGGTATGCAATTAATTTAAAAATCATATATTCATGAATTCAGGTATTTGGACTGCTATGTTCTCAATCATTTTACCTTGTGATGAAATTTAACTTTTGCTATTAGTAAGAATATAATTATTTGCAATATATCCAGGTGTAGTGAAGTATGTTCCTGTGTTACTTAAAAAAACTAAACAACTTACTCTATTTTTTCTGAAGATACTTTAAATTAGGAAAAAGAAAAAGACAAAAGCCTAATTCATATTTGTTGGGAATGTGTTCTTAGGTATATTCACTCATCACATATTTTGAGTGAGTACCTGCTAGAGATCATTGCTCTAGGCATGGGTAATAGGGGTGGACAAAATGTATCATGTCCGCATGCTCATGGAACTTTTATTTTACTTTTTTTGTGTGGGAGAAATAAGCAATAAACTAAGAAACCAGTGTGACAATTATCTGAGAAAGTTGTGAGCCTAATAAGGAAAAATTTTAACAGGGTGATGTTATTACAGCAGGCAGATGGTGGGGAATGAAAGGCTGGTCACAAAACTTTCTCTGTGGAGACCTAATCTGAGGGAAGTATTCTCCAGGCAGTGCTATCAACGAGCATCAGTCCTGGAGGCCTTTGTGTTTGGAAATCTTGGTGGAGAAAAGGTGAAGTAGAGGGAAGAAAGCTAGAAAGGATAGGCAAGGGCTAGATCACATTTTAGATCCTTAAAAAGTATAAGTTTTTATATTCTTAATATGACTCTCTCTTGGGAAAATATTACTGGTATCATGTCTGTTCTCTGCTATATACATCTAACCATCATTTTGGGTTGATTAGAATGTCATAAAGTTATACTACTTTGTTTTCTTTCTTTCTAAAGACGTTGTTGATTCTGCAACCATTTATATTGCTGCCAATAGGAACACAGATTTGATTGTCTCTCATCATAATGTAACAACAGATTATAAGGAGGGACTTCCATATTTTCCCTGATGATTCAAAGAATAACTTATGCATTATACATGATATACTTATTGTTTAAAAAGTGTTTTTTATTCCTACCACAATATGTATTTGTTGAGTTATATAGTGAAGGAAAAGAAGAACTGAGACACATTTTTCATATTCACCTCTTTTCTTTTTTTAACTTTTGAGATTTGTCCTCTTTACTTGATACTTTCAACACATCTTGATGTTAAATATCTCACCCTTTATATGATTCCTTGGGGTTTAGTCTGTTCATCCCATTTGGGGCTGCATATAATAAGTCACAATTTTGCCATCAAGCTGTGCTAAATTTAGTTTGTGCTCCATTAATGAAATTGTCTATTTTATCTTACACTGCAGGTAAAAACAATTTTCCTTATGTTATATACCCTTATCATGACTGCTAAAATGCTGTTATGGTTATATACTATCTAGTTTATATTTAGAGAGAAGAATGTCTACATACAGGAAAATAATTCTAAAAATGTGTGGACCTATTCATCAGCCAGCCTCAGCTGCTGCTGAATGAACAATTCCATGATTAACAGCCAGAGACTGTGAGGGAGTAACAGAATATGCTGTTTTCATAAACTTTAATAAATTAATTAGTTCATCTTGTGATTATGTGATTCTGTTGGAAAGAGCAAAGTATTACTGACATAAGTTTTCATAAAGAACATACTGAATTTTCATATTTCTTTTCTAAAAAAATTTATGGGCAGGAATTAAATATTTAAAAAATAGAAAACTGGTACTACTCTGTACAGTAAACATACTAATCAATTAAGCTGAAATCTCAAAGATGCTGAGTGCACAGTACTGAAAGAATGAACCAATTAAGTCTAAGGAAATGGAAACACATCTGTAATGTGTAGATATAATGTGACAAATAATGTATCAGACAACCAAATTTTTCACTTTAGTATTTGTATGTTCATAACCAGAGATATGACAATGTAGGAGAAAAATATTTTGAAAATGGAGAAACAAACAAAAACATGTATATGAGTATGTATATATACGTATATATATGATAGTTGAAAGATAGATACATATATATGTGGAGTAAGTGATATATATCACTTGGTGAATGACCATTTATGAATTATGGATCTGTGCATTTGCACATATTTACACAGAAGATTATTTGTTCAAAGGACATGATTCCTTCCCAAATAATTTTGATGTAACACTGCCAAAGGAATATTAAGATTCTAATATTTCTATGAGTATCAAAAATCACATTATAACTCTCCTACTGATAATAATCTTTTGTAGACTCTGAGTCTATACTATATGTAATGATGGCTTTAGGGTTCATTGTTTTAGAAAAGATAAAAGTGTAATTTGAAAATATAGGAAAGCAGTGTTAAAGAAGGTAAACCAAATTCACATCAGAGTGGTTTTTTTTGTTTTGTTTTGTTTTTTAAATATCTAGTCAAAATAAAATGACAAGGCAATCAAAGGGGATTTAATTAACTATGGTGCCATTATAAACATGAGAGAACAGATGAATTAGAACAGAATGTCAAAAAGTTTGATGGGAAAAAGAAATATTTCATTCAGCATAAACTCTCACTATATTTGACAAAACTTAGTGTTGACTATTCCATTGGGAATATGTCCAAAGTATATGAAAATACTAGATCAAAGTATATTTGCACCCCCATGTTCATTGTAGCATAACATGAAAACAACCTATGTTCCTTCAATGGATAAATAGATAATAAAATATATATATCATATATGAAACAAAATATTATTTAACCATGAAAATGAGAAAACTTTATCATTTGCAACAATATGAATGGAACTTGAAGACATTATGCTAGATGAAATAAGTCAGTGGAGAAAACAAATACTATATTATATAACATGTGAAGTCTAAAAACAAACCAATAAAAAAACAAACTTAGAGAAAGAGATCAGATTTGTTGTTAATAGAGGTGGAGGATGTGAGGGAGAAAATTAATAAATTGTGGTCAAAAGGTATAAAATTCTAGCTATAAAATACATAAATACTAGGAATGTAAAGTACATTATGATAACTATAGTTAACACTACTGTATGACATATGAGAAAGTTATTAAGAGAGTTAATCCTAAGAGTTCTCATTGTGAATATTTTTTTCATTTTTCAACTCCACTCCAGGAAGACAAAAATAAAAAAAATAAAAAATAAAAAATGGTCAAAGAACCTAAATAGACACTTGTCCAAGGAGGACATACAGAGAACCCAAAGGCTTATGAGAAGGTGCTCAGTATCACCAGCCATCAGAGAGATGCAAATTAAAACTACAATGAGATACTACTTCACAATGGTTAGAATGGCCATCTTAAACAAGCCAACAAACAACAAGTGCTGGCGAGGTTGTGGAGAAAAAGGAACCCTGATGTGTTGTTGGTGGGAACGCAGACTGGTGCAGCCACTGTGGAAAACAGTATGGAATTACCTGAGAAAACTAAAAATGGAACTGCCTCTTGACCTGGCAATTCTACTGCTTGGATTATACCATAGGAATCCTGAAACACCAATTCAAAAGAACCTGTGCACCCCAATGTTCACAGCAGCACAATGTACAATAGCCAAGAACTGGAAGAAGCCTAAGTGCCCATCAGTAAATGAGTGGATCAAAAGTCTGTGGTACATTTACACAATGAAATACTATGCAGCAGAAAGAAAGAAGGAGCTCCTACCCTTTACGACAATATGGATGGATCTGGAGAGCATTATACTAAGTGAAATTAACCAGGCAGAGAAAGAAAAATACCAAATGATTTCACCTATAAGTGGAACCCAGTCAACAAAACAAACAAGCAAAATATAACCAGAGACATTGAAATAAAGAACAAACTTACAGTAACCAGGGGGGAGGGGATAATGGGTAGGAACAGGGAAGGATCATCAAGGACTCTGCATAAAGGACCCATGGACAAAGCTGAAGGGGGTAGGATCAGGGGTGGGAGGTGGGGATGGATGGGGTGAGGAGGAGTGGTAGGGGGAAAATGGAGACAACTGTACTTGAACAACAATTAAAAAATTTTTTAAAAGTTCTCATAATGATTTTTTTTTCTTTTAGTTATATGAGATGATGGAAGTTAGTTGAACTTGTTGTGGTAATCATTTCACAATATATGTAAACATTACATTGTGCCATATGCCTTAAATTTATACATTGATCAGTTCAATTATTTCTCAATAAAAATAGGAAAAAAAAAAACAGCGCTGGCTTCATAACACAGAGAAACTTTGAAATTCTTCATTTGAGATTTCTGTCTCTTTCAATCTCTACACGAAGGTCTAGCTGAGCTTCCAGATAAAATCTCAGTCAAGGATTCCCAGTTGATCTGAGTAGTTTACAGATCCAATGGTATAATTTCTACTAGTCTCTGAATAGTGAGAGCCTCATATTCTATTTCAAAGTAGACCCTGGCATTTGGAGTTCATAGTATATTACCAGTTTTCATAGCCGAAATGTGGAAGAGAGATTAGATGAACTTTGTGCAGCTGTAAGGTTCAGAAATTAGACCAAGAGCAGAAGTAATAGTAAGACAGAAAATTTAACTCCAAGTAAGGAAGTGCTCGGTAGCATTGAGGTTACTCCATGAAGGTATATTATGGTTATAGAGAGACTGAATGCAAGAGAAAAATTCTACCACAGTCAGAATGACCTTCTACCATGGCATCACAGAACAGATCACTGCAATCAGGTAGGAAGTTAGGATGGGTACTTATGTAGGGCCATTTTCCAAACCTAAGATTCTATGATGATAAGCAGATTGGTTTTACTATTATTTACTTTGTCAAAATCCGAATAGCTCTTGAGTAGGTTGAAAATACCACATTAAATTTTTGATATATTATTTTTATAATAAAATATTAATAGTACTTTAATACTATTAGTAATATTATTAATACTATCATAGTGACATTTTAATATTAAAATATACAACAGATGTTATTGATTAAAAGTACATTAGATACTCAATGTTTTTTTAAGAAGCCAACATAATCAAGTTCTGTAAGAAAGACTAGAACAAACTAATTTGAGGAGAATAAAATATGCTTCTTCCACAACATGGTTAAAAAATGGTAGAATTCATTCGGTGTGTAATAGAATGATCGTAAAGCATTTCGGGCTTTGTAATTGCACACACATGGTCATATTTTGGCTAGCCTGATAGTTCAATATTTGTTACTGGCTGGATACTTGAATTAAACTTGATTTTGGTCATCAGACATTAGCTTGAAGTGGTCTTCAGTGACAATGCCTTTCTTGCTAAATCTTTGCTCATAATGTATGAAGCTCCTATTTAAACATCATCAAGTGAAGCAAATGCTTTTAAGCAAATTCATAAAGTTAAAATTCATGGAATTTGTTCCTTTATGTTTTTGTTTCTCAATATATCCTTAAATGATCATTGTTTAATTAAGACATTTTAACAAGCATTCAGAATAGTTTGAACCTTATGGTTAAACACTATTGGCTCACACATTTTAGAAGAGATACAATAAAGCATCACTTTATATGCTTTCCAGTTACTTTTTGTTTCATTTTAACTAAATTTTAATTAAAACATTTTAATTCTAATTCTGAAGTAAAATGACACTTATTTTCTTGAAATATTTTAGTTCCTTAAGGTATATCTTACACTGCCTAAAGACTTGTCTCATTTTTCACAATTAGAGATATAATGCTGCCTACATTTATTATAGGAAGATACTTTGTTTTGGTTAACTTTAAATAACATTAATTATATTAATTTATTTTTAATAAATCATCTAGTCAATTAAAATGTTTAGGGCCTTGTAGATAAAGAATAAGACTAGAAACATGTGAGCTAAAGATGGCAGAGGAGTAAGTGGAAGCTACACTAATCTCCTCCCAGACCAAAGCAGAATTATAACTAAATTATAGAAAAATCATTAGCCATGGGGGTTCCCTGCTGAGAATTGTGGGATTTAAATCCCAAGCTGGGCTCCCCAACCTAGAGCACTTGGGAAAAGAGCCCAAGTAACACACTGCTGTAAAAAGGGCCAATGACTAAAACTCGGTTTGCAGCCACTTACCCTGGGCTTTGGCAGAAGGAGGGCTGAGTAGACTAGAGACACTTGAGGAGAGTCTGGGGTTGGTGACTCTAGGGAGATAGCTGAAGGAATAGCCACCAGGATCCCTGTGCTGAGTCATTCTACATACTGCAGGCGCGACCTTTCTGAGGCAGAGCACTCCTCTCCAAGTGGCATAGGCCTGAGAGGAGGCAATAGCCCTGCACACAGGATTACTCTGCCCCAACCAGTGGTGCTTAAGCCCTACTGCTGAGGAGTATAACCGGGAGACATTCACTGATTAACTCTACAGAAAGCCAGTAGGTAGAGGGGGAACACTGGGAGCTCCGAAACTTCAGCTGAGCTTTTTCTGGCTTGGTGGTGAATAAAAGCCAGTCTTGGTACACAGCCTGATTATTTCTGCACACATGCAGGCCAGCAGAGGGAGCTACATGCAGCGGACTGCTGGTAGCTCCAAACAGGTTGCCGAGGGCTAAGGCAGGGATTGACTTAGGCCTGTACCCTAGTACATAAACAAAGATGCAGCCAAAATGGGAAAACAAAGAAACAGGCCCTGATGAAAAAACAAGAGAATTCTACAGAAAGAGAACTAGATGAAGTGGAGGCACGCAATTTTTGAGATAGAGAGTTTAGAGTAATAGTTATAAGGATAATCAAGAGCATGAAAAAAGACATTGAAATCATGAAAAAGGACTAGTCAGAAATAAAGACTGCAATATCAGAAATAAATCATAGACCAGAGGAATAAAAGTAGGTTATATGAAGCAGAGGATTGAATCAGTGGTTTGGAAGATGAGGTAGGAAAAAAAACACCCAAGCATAGAAGAAGAAAAAAAAAAATTTTTTTAAGTAGGAGAGCTTAAAACACATTTGGTACAACATGAAGCATAACAACATCTGCATGATGGTAATACCAGAAAGAAAAGAGAGTGAGCAAGGGATCAAGAATATATTTGAAGAAATTATGATCAAAAACTTCCCTAAACTGCTGAAGAAAAAGGACACACAAGGCCAGGAAGCACCAAAGGAGTACTACAGCATATGTTACTGGATTTGCATTAATAAGAAGAATAAGAGAAAGATAAATTAAAAAATAAAAAAGATGGAACAGAGAATAGTCTAACAATAAAATGGCACTAAATACATATCTATCAATAATCACCTTAAAAGTAAGTAGCCTAAATGCTCCAACCAATAGACATAGGATAGTTGAATGGATAAGAAAACAAGACACATATAAACGTTGTCTCCAAGAGACCCACATCAAACTGAAGGATACACACAGATAAAAAGTAAAGGGATGAAAAAAGATATGTCATGTAAATGGAAAGGAAAAAAAAATACGGCTGAGGTAGTGGTACTTATATCCAACAAAGTAGACTTGAAACAAAGACACAACATAATAATAAAGGGAGCAATACAACAAGAGAACATAACCATAGTAAACATTTATGCATCCAACATAGGAGCGCCTAAATATGCAAAACAAATCTTGATGGACATTAAAGGAGAGATCAACAGAAAAACAGTCATAGTTGGAGACTTTAACATCGCTTTGATTTTAATGGATTAATCTTCCAGACAGAAAATAAACAAGAAGACAGCAGCCTTAAATGACACACTAGATCAAATGGATTTAATTGATATCTTCAGAGCATTTCACCCCAAAGCAGAGAATATATATACTTTTCAAGTGCACACGGAACATTTTCTAGGATAGACCACATGTTAGGACACAAAAGAAATAGTAATAAATTTAGGAAGATTGAAATCATATCAAGATTCTTCTCTGACCACAATGCTATGAAACAAGGAAACAATCACAAGAATGCTGAAAAATACACAAAGACATGGAAGCTAACTAACATAATATTAAACAATGAATGGGTCAACAAAGAGATCAAGGAAATAAATGAAAAATGCCTTGAAACAAATGACAATGAGGACATAACAATCCAAAATATGTGGGGCACAGGGAAAGCAGTCCTAAGAGGGAAATTCATAGCATTACAGGTTTATCTCAAAAAAAAAAAATCAAACAAACAACAACATGAAAAGGACATAATAAAGATCAGAGCAGACACAGAGGAAATAGAGTCTGAAAAAATATACAAAAGATCAAGCAATTCAAGGGCTGGATATTTGAAAAGACAAACAAGAGTGACAAACATTTACCCAGACTCATCAAGAAAAAAAGTGAACACAAATAAATAAAATCAGAAATGAAAGAGGAGAAATAACAACTGACACCAAAGAATTACAAAGGATTGTAAGAAAATATTATGAACAACTATATTCCAACGAACTGGACAACTGGAGTGAAATAGTAAATTCATAGAAATGTACAATCTTCCAAAACTAAATCAGGAAAAATCTGTGAATCTGAATAGAAAGACTACACCTTGTACAGTTGAAGCAGTAACCCCAACAAACAAAATATCCCAACAAATATCTCAACAAACAAAAACCCTAGACTGGATGGCTTGAAGGTTAATTTAACCAACATTCCAAGAAGAACTAACACCTGTCCTTTTCAAACTATTTCAAAAGATTCAAGAGGAGGGAAGGCTCCCAAGCTCATTTTATGAGGCCAGCATTATATTAAATCCAAACCCAGAAAAAGACACTACAAAAAAAGAAAATAATAGGCCAATATCCCTGATGAACGTACATGCTTAAATCATCAACAAAATATTAGCAAACAGAATACAGCAATGCATCAAAAATATCATACACCATGATCAAGTGGGGTTTATTTTGGGAATGCAAGGTCAGTACAACATATGCAAATCAATAAATGTGATTAAACACATAACCAAATGAAGGATAAAAAACACATGATCATCTCAATAGATGCAGAAAAAGCACTAGATAGAGTCTGGCATTCACTAATGATAAAATCTCCCAGCAAAATGCAAATAGAGTGAACATATCTAAACATAATAAAGGCCATATATGGCAAACTTATTGTCAGCATCATACTCAACAGGCAAAAATTACAAGTGATCCCCTTAAGATTGAGAACAAGACTGGGATGTCTGCTGTCATTTACCTTATTCAACATAGTACTGGAAGTCCTAGCCACAGCAACCAGACAAGTAGAAGAAATAAAAGGTATCAAAATTGGAAAGGAAGAAGTAAAAGTGTCTTTATTTGCAGATGACATGATACTGTATGTGGAGAACTCCAAAGGGTCTACCAAGAAACTACTAAAACTGATAAATAAATTTGGCAAAGTAGCAGGATATAAAATTAATATCCATAAATCAGTAGCATTTTTATATGTCAATAACAAACTAATAGAAAGGGACATTAAGAAAATAATCTCATTCATTATTGCCTCAAAAAAATAAAATAAAATACCTAGGAATAAACCTTACTGAGGATGTAAAACAGTTGTACTCAGGAAATTATGACACTGAAGAAAGAGATTGAAGAACATACAAATAAGTGGAAATACATACCATATTCTTGGATAGGAAGAATTAACATCATTAAGAAGTCTAAATTACTTAAGGAAATCTATATATTCGACACAATTCCTATCAAGACTCCACAACATATTTCACATAACTAAAACAAATATTTCAAAAACTACATGGAAATCACAAAAGGCCCCACACAGCAACAGTGATCCTGAGAGAAAAGAACAAAATTGGAGGAAACATGCTACCTAATATGAAACTATACTAAGGGTTTAGTAATCAAAACAGCATGATACTGGCATAAAAACAGATGCATAGATCAATACAACAGAATGGAGAGCCCAGAAACAAACCCACACCTTTATACTCAATATTTGACAGAAGAAGCAAGCACATACAATGGGTTAAAGATAGTTTACTCAATAAATTGTGTTGAATATTGGACAGATACATTCAGAAAAACAAAATTAAACCAATTTCTTACACCACACTGAAGAATGAATTCAAAATGGATTAATGTTTAAATGTTAGACTCCAAACTATAAAAATCCTTAAATAAAACAAAGGCAGCAAAATCTTAGACATAGCTCATAGTAATACTTTATCTGATATATCTCCCAGGCAAGAGAAACAAAACAATAAATAAACAAATGGGACTACATCAATATTGAAATTTATTGCACAGCTAAGGAAAATATCAAGAAAATAAAAAGACATACAACAGAATGTGAGAACATATTTGCCATTATATCTGATAAGGGGTTAATATCCAAAATTTTTTAAGAAGTTACAAAACTCAACACCAGAAAACAAACAACCCAGTTAGAAAATAAGCAAAGGGCCTGAAAGACATTTCTCCAAAGAGGTAATACGGATGACCAATAGGCAAATGAAAAAATGCTCAACATCACTAATCATCAGCAAAATGCAAATTAAAACCACAATGAGATATCATTCCACACCTGTCAGAATGGCTATCATCAATAGATCAAGAAGCAATAAGGGCTGGAGAGGATGTGAAGGAAAGGAAATCCTTTTGCACTGTTGCTGGGAATGCAAATGGGTGCAGCCACTGTGGAAAGCAATATGGAGATATCTCAAAAAACTAAAAATGGATCTGCTTTTTGACCCAGTGACCCCACTTCTGAAAATATACACAAAGGAACCCAAAACACTATTTTGAAAGAACCTAAGCACCCCTGTGTTCATTTCAGTGTTATTTACAATGACCAATATATGGAAGCAGCCCAAGTACTGATCAGTAGATGAGCGGATGAAACAATGGTACACCATGGAATACTACTCAGCCATGAAAAAGAAAAAAATTACCTTTCATGACATTATGGTATGGATGGACCTGGAGGACATTATGCTAAGTGAAATAAACCAGTCAGAGAAAGACAAATACCACATGATTTCACTCTTTTGTGGAATCTAACGAACAAATTGAACTAACAAGCAAAATAGAGACAGACTCATAGATAGGGAACAGGATGACAGCTAAGGGGGACAAGATTTTTAAGGAGTAGAGGGACTGAGCAAAAAGGAAAAAGGGCTCATGGACATGGACAACAGAGTGCTGATTGCAGAGGGGAGCAGGTATAAGGGGATTAAATAGTAATGGAAATAAATACAGTAAATTAAAAAAACCAAAAATATAAATTTAAATTAGTTAAAATAAAATTTAAAATTTAAAAAGTCTAGAAACTTGTATACAAATATTTTACCACTTCATTTTTATAAACATTATAAACACATTTATATTTAAAATATTTTTTTAAATCTACTCATTCTACTATGTGAAAATAGGTATGCCCAATGCACAATTTGAGGGACTGGCAATCTTGAAAAACAATTGTCATAATTAAAAGCCTACCATTTTCCTTTTTAAAATATGACAATTAAGACTGTACATGTGATTTTGTGGGGATGACTGGGCAGGGAATGCTACTCAGATTTGAGTGACGTTTTAATGTTTGGACATATGTTTGTGAAGGATGATTCTTGGTTAGCACTACTTCTTAACAAAGCTTTCTTTCATGTGGATGCCAAATCAATTTTATAGCAGGTTTTTCATCTCTTACTCTACCAAGGAAAGTATGTACTTTAAAACTAAACTATCTGTCAAGGAAATGAAAAAGTCACCCAGAGGGCTTTACAGTCTTTGAAAATTAGTGCTTAAGAAATTTCAGATGTCCCATATGATATAAAAAAAAAATATTTATAGTAAATATGAATAAAAGGATAAAATTTCTCTAGTAAATGTGGCCTCCAAGTTCATTTAGATCTTCAATTTGTAATCAAATATGGTATTTTAAAGAATCCAGTATAGTATGTTGAATTTACCTTAAATTCAGTTTTCTCTCTTTTCCCCAAGAACATGAACAAAAATTATTTCCTGTTTAAAGGCTGCATAATCAAGCTCTTTTTCTTCCACTGAGTAAATATCTATTTTTTATTATAGAAAACATGAGTATTTCAATTAGTGACTGGCTACTACTCTTAAGCAGCCCACTGCATTAAACTTTTTGTTAATGATTGTGGTAGTGTGTGTAAGGAACTAAGTGCTCTTCACTACTTAGTTGAATCACTTATATCAGCAAAGTGTATAGATATAGATGGTACATTTTCAGTTTATTTTACAGTGCTTAGCTGAGCAATTCATAAATAAACAGGATAGAAAAGTCTGATGTACTATCAAACATTTTACAATGTTTTCCAATTGTTTTAAGGTATATGTATTTTAACTACTGAATTAGTTCACGGGGGCTGCCATAACAATGCACCACAGACTGGGTGGCCTCAACAGCAGAAATTTATTTTTCACATTTCCGTAAGATAGAAGTCTGAGATCAAGGTGTTGGCAGGCTGATTACTACTGAAAGTCATCCTGTCCAGACCTTTCTCCTTGTCTTATAGATAGCTGTCTTCTCTCTGTATCTCACATCATCTTTTCTCTGTCTGTCTGCACTCAAATTACCTCTTCTTATAAAATCACCAGTCATATCAAATTTAGGTCCACCAAAATGACCTCTTTTTAATATAATTATTTCTTTACAGAGCCCTATTCAAATACAGCCACGCGCTAAGGTGGTGGAAGTCAGGACTTCAACATATTAATTTCAGAGGGATACAAATTCAGCTCATAAGAAACATACATGGGGCAAGAGGTCCTCTTTGTTTTCAAGGATTTAACCCTGTTCTAATGTCTGTTGTATATGTTTGGGCTTGTAGAATTTAGGAAGATAATTCATAAATCAAAATAATAGGTGGAGACTAATTGACAGAATAAACAAGAAATGTAACCTGAGACATTGAAGTGAAGAACAAACAGTGAACAGAGAGAGGGGAGAGGAAGATGGGGGGAAAGAGGGGAAGGGTGGTCAAGGAACATATATGAGGGACTGATGGCCAAAGCCAAAGGGAGCTGGGATAGAGGGTGGGGGAAGGAGATGAGAGGGGTGTGGGTAGTGGTGGGAGGAAAAAGGACACAACTGTACTTGAACAACAGTAAAAAAGAAGACAAAAAATAAAATGCAAAAATAAATGAATAAATAAAATAATAAGAAATAATAGAGTGTATGTAATGTAAGGTCCCTTCTATATATGTCCTATCTCAATATAACACGGATAATAAAATTTACTTAATTAGCTTTCTCTCACATATTGAGATTGTTTATTAGTAACTCATGATGTTTTGTATACCTTTTCTACTATCTGACCTCATTACCTCTTATCGCTGATTTTCACCTTTTCCATACTATTATATGCTGTAAAGCTAAAACCGTTCTTTCACAAAAACAAAATTAATAAAAACACCATTTTCAGTTAATTTTCCTCACTCTAAATCCAAGTTTTTCTGCACTTATATTGATGCTATATTATAGTAGAAACACGATTTTAGTGCAGGAAGTTACTCTATTTCTACTTAAGTCTATTTTGTTTCATGAGGGCTATTAATTAAGTTAATGTATGACATCTCTGAAATAGATTAAAAGGTGCCAGAGGGCAAAGCCTGTTCCTTTAATTTATGTTGGTACCCAAGGCAGCATCTGGGATTGTAAGCTACAAATAAGGGATCCTCAATAAATGTTTCTTCACCAGCTTCACATAGCAGCACAATAATCATTCTATTATGCTGTATGGTTTATGCAGGCTGAGTTGTTTCCTCATAGTAATGTGTGCAGAAACTTGTTTTACCATATCTAAATTGATCCAGGAAGCATATTTTTCTTGATGTATGCCTCAAGCAAGCAGCTATTATAGGAAGCAGTTATTGGTCAGAGAGAGATGTTACTTGGACTGTGCATATCTTACACAAACACTCTCATATGTATTATGGATAAGAACACATTTTCTCTCATTCAGCAGAGTTACAAGTCAACTTAGTGCATGCATTTTGCTTGGATTATCTTTTAAGCAGCCATGCAAAATATGCCATAGATTCTAATGCATTGTATATGTAATCTCTTGGTGTTGACATTTTCTTCTGTAAAATAAATGAGAAGAATGTATTGCTACAAAGTTAAAGTAATTACATTTTGAGTGCAAAATTCTCACTGACAGGCAAACCATGTGCTAGCAGTGAGTTGGGCACTTTAACCACTTCTAGAGTCATACAGTAAGAATTAATGTATTTTCAAATTAATGGCATTTTGACAGACTCACTCCATTGCCAAAGTAATGAAGAACATCACAAATATGTTGTATTCTAATCTATCCTTATCTAGTTGACCTCAAATTAAAGGACCATTGGATATTAATAAGTCCCTGCAAATTTTGGGGTGCACATATGGAAGTACAAGTTTTAGGACCAATATAAATATGACAAAGGTTATTTTTGTTTCGAAACTTTGTACATTTCTATCTTATTATAAATTTTTTGTTATAAGTAATTTATCTTTTTATTACAGAAAATTTTAAGCATTTGATAAGCAAAGACAATAATTTAATGGAGTCCCATTACTCAACTTGAAAAATTAGAACTATTTAGCAATTATAAAATTTTAAACAGATCAGATCATTCATAAAAATTGTGAATTTATTGACTGGTTGGTTGGTTAGTTTAATTAATCAATTATACAATTTCCTTTAAATAATTATTGAAATTAAAATGTCTTTAGTGTTTGCTGATATTTTTAAGAAATATAAGTATATCTATTATCAGCCATCATATTTTTTTCTATCAGGTTAGTATGCCATTACCTCTAAAATTTTGGCTATAACATGCACTGATTTCACTTGTGTTTGACGCAATGTTTAAACCGTTGTTGTTTTTTTCTTTTTAATTCAAATTCTATAAATCAGAATGAATCTTATTGGAAAAAGCAAAGAGTTATAAAAACCTTAACGTTATTCTTTGTTCTGAAAAGTAAGAAAGGAGTACGGTGGCTTTTAGCAATGAAGAAATAATACAGATCAGTCCACGCTCTTTATGCCTGAGTAGAATTCATCTAATTATTTATTCATTTGTTCATATGTTTAAACTAAACATGTTGAATGCTTTCTGGATGTCAAGTCCTGTGCTAAGCACAGGAGTGATGGTGAATGATACAGACAAGCCTTGACCCTAATATAATAAAACTTTCAAGAAATCAGACACTAAGCAAGTTATTGCAATAAAATAAGAAGAATGGGATATGAGGGGAGGTAAAAGGCATTGTAGAATATTGTTAGGAGAGGGCTCAATCCAGTCTAAAGTGAATGAAGTCTTTTGCAAACAAGCAAATGACCTGAAGTTTGAGGCCCCATAGTTGGTCAAAACTTAGCCAGAGAAAGCAGGCAAGCCCAGTTGGGGGGAGCAAAGAGAAAGAGATGAAAAATGGGGCTGAGGAAGGAACGTCACAGTAGGAACACAATTTAAGCTAAGAAATTGGGAATCATCCTGAACCTAGTACAGAACTATTCCAGTGTTAAGTGAGTAGTAGGACACAATTTGATCAAAATTTACTCTGGTTTCAGTGAAGGAAATGGACTATAAGCAATAAATCTGCAGGCAAGAAGGTGGATTAGGAGGACTTCATAACTAAACAAATAAGGTGGTGTGGTCAGTTATATTAGTGTGGCACCAGCTGAATAGAAGAAGGTACATAACTCTTTTCTCTTATGTTTTTACTAAAGATGGGACAAAACTCAGTAAAGATAATTAACTTGCCCAAAATAAAATTACAGATTCAATGTTTTGTTTTTTTTTCTGATTTACAGTCCAGTTCTTTTGATTTTATAGTGCTTTCCTTTAGAAAAAAAATCTTAAGGGAAAAAAGTAGCTCGAAAACAAAACAAAAAGCCCCAAAATATCCTGACAATGAAAAGTACCTTTTATGTGATAGAAATAAATCTTAGTATCTTAATCAATCTGTGCTAATTTTATCTTTCACAGATTTTTTTCCAGTATTCTTTCATCTAACTACTTCTGTTGGCCACCATCTTGCTCTGAAACTCTCCACTACTAAGGGAACATTGAAAAAAATACAAGACATGCTGACAGAAACTGAACTCACCAAAACATTTTTGACTGTTTTAATGTGTCCTCCCTAACTAAAACTTAGTGTATTGAAAGGTTTTATATGTATAAGATTCTTGGTATGTGTATATGTGATCATCTTATTCTGTGATTTCCAGTTTCTTAAAATATTTTCCACATGACTTAATATATACATAAATAATTAAAAAATTAATTTGGGTGTTCTTGGCAAACTTTTTTATATTCATATATCTCAGAACAAATGGCAGCATTGAGACATTACAATTTCTATTTATTTCTTGATTTTTTTCCCCCAAAAGTATCCTGTCATTTGGGTTGATTTGTAAAAGCTGCAACCAAATGACGAGAAAATATGTGGTAGGTTCAGCCATCTTCAACAACGAATTTAGGTTAAAGATAAACCAAGCTAGATAAGCCACCATGATCAGCAATAGTCACAACCATCTGTTATGTGACTGACTTTTAAATTTTGCTTAGGATCCAGAATTTAGCTAAGAAAATAAGAGTGTGGTGTTTAATTTTACTTCAAGAGTCTATTTAAAAGAATAACAAAGGTTCCTTTTCAAATAACTTCTATTTTATATTCCCCTGTGAGAAAGCTGTATTTACAAAGAAGTCCAGGCATAGCATTTATTTGAGTTTGAATTCAAATGTGGGATGGCTCCAAATTCTATCATATTTATATTCCTGGCAAAACCTAAATACTGCTGGAAGGCACATATTCCTTTGAGAACTGTGTGGAGACTTGAGGGATTTTGGTGTTTCAGAGTTCTTTTTGAGGTTATGAAACGTTCTAAAGGAAATATATTGTGGCTTTACAAATTTGAAGGTGAGAATTCTTGCAGTATGCCAAGTTCACCACAATTTTCTTTTGGTATTAATTCTTAATGTATGAAATGGGGGGAGTAAAAGAGGAAAGAGTTGCTTCCTAAAATTGTTTTCTCCAGGTAAGTGTAATTAGCAACTGACATCTGTCAAGCTAGAATACAACATTTTATGTGTTCTTTTAGCTTCATGAAACAACACACACAGATTTTACCACAGGATGGCAATTAACATCAATGGTTGCTGTACAGCCAACTCTCCAAGGGTATTATTGAACATATATCCAAATGTGTACAGTGTGTTTTTTGAATAGTCACATATTAAATAAATGTCTTCTGAAAAATAGTTTAAAAAGGAATAGAATGATTGATTATTTTAAGTTGTACTTTAATATTCTTTGCAACAGTACTCCTCTCCCTGTTAATCACTAAGGTAGTATACCCAATTTATGTCTTTTCCAAGCCTTCATGTTTGGATTCTGTGCTCCTATATTATCCTTCTTTACTAATTTAATATCCCAAAATACTAGTCTATTTCCCTCCCCATACTCTGAGATCTCTAAAACAGGGAGTTGAGCTGTTCTTAACCTGGCATAGTGGTCCCCTATGGGAGAAAGAAAACATTATTTATTGAATAGTGTGGTCAACTTTGACTGGATAGTGAAACACTTGTAGTTTTTGTTGAGTATGATGCTGGCAGTGGGTTTGTCGTATATGGCCTTTATTATGTTTAGATATGTTCACTCTAGTCTCACTTTGCTGAGAGGTTTTATCAATGGGTGCTGTATTTTATTAAATGCTTTTTCTGCATCTATTGCTATGATCATGTGCTTTTTATCCTTTATTTTGTTTATGTGGTAAATCACATTTATTGATTTGCAAAAAAAGGAAAAAGGACTTAGGGACATGGACTGTGTGGTGATTGCTGGGGTAATGGGTGTATAAAGTGATGAAATGGTAATGGGAAAATGCAAGTAGCCCTGGCTGGTTAGCTCAGTGGATTGATAGTCAACCTGTGAACCAAACAGTCCCAGGTTCAGTTTCTCAGTCAGGGCACATGCCTGGGTTGCAGGCCAGGTCCCCAGTAAGGGGACCACACATTGATGTTTCCCTTTCTTTCTCCCCACCTTCCCCTCTTTCTAAAAATAAAATAAATAAAATCTTTAAAAAAAGGAAAAAGAAAAATGCAAGATTAAATGAAAAATACAATAAAATACATGATATCTAATTTGTAAAAGGTTAACAAGGCATTGTATTCCAGATTATACATATTTTATTTTAATTTTTTAGGTCAGGAAACTTAGTCATTATTGATATTTATACAATAAAGGTAGTTTTTTTTGAAGTTAATGAAATCATACAACTCTTTTGTTATCAAGACAAAATGCTTGAGTTGGTGTCTACCTAAAGACTTCTATCTGGTTATTTATTGAATAAAAACATCCATGGGATAACAGGTATTTTGATTCTTGACTTTACATGAAAGTAGTATGGAAATTCCAATTTGAATCTAACAAAATTATTCATTGCTTCAAATTCAGCTGGGCCACAGCTGGAATTTAATTCATAAGCCATAATTAGTGCAAATATATATTTAAAACTCTGTTTTTTTCTCTCTTTATGGGAAAAAAAATGAAAAATGTAGATTAAAAAATCCTTCTCGATGGAACCCAAATTGTATCAATGTCATTAAAGAAACTGAGCTGATATGAATATAATAGGATAAAAGGAATAAATTATATGCATAACTATGTCTCTAAAAGTGAAACACAAGCCTGATATACTTTATTTTCTAAGAGATCCTCTCTTTCTACTTGTCCATGTAACTACTCTTATTTGGTGAGATTTATGTTTTTGAGCTAAAATATCCTATAGTTTTTAATAATAGGAAGAAATTCTAGCCACCAGACCACCAGGAAGTCATTGTAATAAAATTGATAAATAATTATTTACCTTGTGTACATTTCCAAATTGAAGTCCCCTTGGAAGCTATCAATTATTGTTATTTAATTTAAGGACTACTCAAGCCCCTTTATTTTAAGCAGATAATTTAGAAAAGCATTTGGATACTTTTCCCCTATTATTATCCCCTATTATACCGCAGTATAATAATGTTTTGCCTTGAATTGACTTAAGGTAGAAAATTAGGAGGTGAACATATTGTTATCCCATGTTACTACGGGCTGCTTTTATGTCCATCTTTCTTGTAGATACAGTAGAGCTGGTATTTATTTAAATATGAAGATGAACATTGAATTTAAGTGTAGAAAATTCCTGTAAGTGTTTATCTCTAACACTTGTTTGAACCCATAAGTCCAATTTGAGAAAGCAGAGATAACTTGATAACACTCAATATTTGAGTGTTAATTTAATTTTATGAGAAGTTATACACACACACACACACACACACACACACGCACACACGAACACTTTCATTATTAGGTATCGAAAGATAGAATTCCTTGAACAAAATTTTTTTGATAATTATCCTAATGAAGAACCTTTGACAATATATGACCAAAACTCAATTTCTCTCAGGTACTGATTTCTGAGAAAGTGACTCAAATAATGCAACTTTCTGGTAGATAAAGATTGGACTCTAGGCAGTGCTCTGTTCAAATTAGTCTCTGAATCCAATTGCAGGAATGCCCTTCCTTCAATGTTTTCATTGTTCTCTAAGTTTACTAACCCAATCTTATTGATGCTGGTTATATTCATGCATTATCTTATGTCTGATATTCTTAAGATCTATTTCTAGACTGACCCACCAAATGGCCCATTGGAGAGCTTTCTTGAATATCAACATCATCTCTACATCTTGCCACTGAGCCCGAGCTTTGCTTTTTTGTGAATTCAGGGGGCTGTTAGCCAAACCAGTGTTCTTGCCCACAAAAAGATGCACGTTTTGGGGTTGAATGTAGAATGTCAGTCATGAGGTTTGGCGAGCAAAGAGATTATTGGATTTCAGACCTGCTAGCTCTACAGGTCAGGAGCCCTTGAGTTGTGCATAGGCAGTACATCCAGATACAAGAACCCTTTGTAACTTGTAGCTTATATTTGAGTAACCATAATCAGAGTCTAGGTATTGAGAGCCTAAATTTTTTATGAAAGTGCTTTAATTAAAAGAAATAAGCACTTAAGTATCACCCATTCAATGAAAGAAATAGCAAACCATCCTGCTTAAAATTAATGTTTTAAAAGTATTCACATTATAGAATTTTCTCCACAAAAATATCTTTTGTACTTTTTCCCTACACTATCTTTAAATTTTATTGTCATTGTGAATTTAAGTAAAACTGTGAAAAAAGACTTTATAAATCTCAAAGTTATCCTGTATGCGCACCTCTCATTAACACCAATTTACAATTAAAGCAAAAGACTACAAATAAATTACAGTACCCTATTTAATCACTAGATGCATGGGCTTCAGAGTTAGAGAGCCTAGGTTAAAATTCTGGCTCTGTATTGTCCTCAGCGAATGAACTTCTCTAAGCCTCAGTTTTTCCATTTGTATAAAGAGGGTCATAAAATCACCTGGCTCTCAGGGATTTTTTATGTGAAAGAAATGAGAAGGTTTATGCAACACACACAGGACAGTGTTTGACACATGGTGGTTTTTCATTAATTTGAGATTATATTATTTTTTTCTTATTTATAACTCTTATTTTTAAATTTTATTTATTTTTAATTGTTGTTCAAGTACAGTTTTGTCCATTTCCCCCACCCTCGAATCCACCCCCCCTTGACTTTGTCCATGAGTCCTCCATATATGTTTCTTGACCACCTTTCCCTCTTTCCCACATCTTCCCCTCCCCACTCTCCTCTGTTCACTGTCAGTTTGTTCTTCACTTCAATGTCTCCAGTTACATTTAACATGCTTGTTTGTCCTGTTGATTATCTCCACTTATAGGTGAAATCATATGGTATTTTTCTTTTACTACTTTGCTTATTTCACTTATTGTTAATTTAAGACAAGCAATATTAGGTAACGTCATTTAAGTAGTAACAGTTCATTTGCATCCTCAAATGGAATGGATAGCTTATGTGTTATTAAAAAGTACCTGTTCTTTTTTATTCAAAAATAAGTGGAGAATATGAGACAGCTGTCAAAGGACATGAAATAATCCTATATAGCTTTCTGTCTTCCTCCCTGGGAGCACTTTGTAATGCCAACCCCAGCAACCTGGGGAAATGCCATCTCTACAACCAATGGCAAATCTATTAAGCTGGTCTTCTCATCTGTTTTCAAGACTGAACCTCTTCATTATATAGCATCTTATCTTCACATGAATTTACTTACAAAATAGAGAGAATAATCCCTTCTGAATCAGTGTGAGATTTATCTACTTATTTTCCTCTTTTATTTCATGGTAGAAGATATTGAAGTGACAATGATCTCACTATAAAATAAGAATGCTAGGTTTAAAAGCATCACTTTCTTTAAGTATTTAATCCTTACTAAGCTAACTATTTCCATTACTAAAGGAAAAAAAAGCAATAGGAAAATATGTAGGAGCTCACTTTACCCCAAGTCTCTGTTTGAAAAAATAATAATAAAACGATGGCAAAAGAGCCTGGTGTTATAAGTTAGGGATTCAATAAGCAGCATGCTTGAGTACTCCAATGTCAAGACCATTTCAGTGAAACAAACTTCCTTTCCTTTCCTATTTATCTAACCAGATATTAATCTCTTCTTTTCCTGCTAAAACTTTGACATTTTGATGGTGGTTTCTCTAGCTGTGCAGAAACTTTTTAGTTTGATGTAGTCCCATTTGTTTACTTTTTCCTTTATTTCCCTCCCTTAGGAGATATATCAGAAAAATATTACTACATGAGATATCTGAAATTTTCCTGCCTATGACTTCCTCTAGGGCTTTTATGGTGCCATGGCTTATATTTAAGTTTGTTATCCATTTTGAATTCATTCTGGTATATGGTGTAAGTTGCTGGTCTAGTTTCATTTTTTTTTTTTTTTGCATGTACCAGCACATTCCTCCCAACACCATTTATTGAAGAGGCTATGTTTACTCCATTGTATGCTCATGGCCCCTTTGTCAAATATTAATTGACTGTAGAGACTTGGGCTTATTTCTAGTTTCTCCATTCTGTTCCATTGATCTATGTGTCTGTCCTTATTTCAGTACTAGACTGTTTTGATTACAGTGGCCTTATAGTATAGTTTGATATTGATATTGTTATCCCTCCTACTTGTTCTTCTGCCTCAAGATTACTGAGGCTATTTGCGGTCTTTCTGGTTCCATAAACATTTTTGAAATATTTGTTCTAAATCTGTGAAATATACCATTGGTATTTTATTTTTTAAAAAAAAATTATTTATTTACTTATTTATTTTTAGAGAGGGGAAGGGAAGCAGAAAGGGAGGGAGAGCAACATTACTGTGTGGTTGCCTCTCGAGCACAACTTACTGGAGACCAGGCCTGCAACTTAAGCCTGTTTCCTGACTGGGAATTGAATCAGCAGCCCTTTGGTTTGTAGGTTGGCACTCAATCCACTGAACCACATGAGACAAGGCACCATGGGTATTTTAATAGGAATTGTGTTATATCTATAGACTGCTTTGGGTAGTATGGACATTTTAATGATATTAATTCTTCCAATCCATGAATATGGTATATGCTTCCATTTATTTGTATCTTCCTTAATTTCTTCAGCATTCTATCAAAATGAAAAGGGAACTTACTGTATGGAAGAACATATTTGTCAATTATACATTGGACGAGGGTTTGATCTTCAAAATACATAAAACTCATAGGACTCAACACCAGGAAGACAGACAATCCAATTAAAAAGTGGCCAAGGGACCTGAACAAGTACTTCTCCAAAGAGAACATGCAGGTGGCCCACAAACATATGAAAAAATGCATTACTAGGCAAAATAGAGATGCAAATTAAAACCACAGTGAGATGCCACCTCACACCAGTCAGAATGGCCATCATTAACAAGTCAACAAATAACAAGTGCTGGTGTGGGTGTGGAGAAAAGGGAGCCCTAGTGTGCTGTTGGTAAGAATGTAGACTGGTACAGTTACTGTGGAAAACAGTATGAAATTTCCTTAAAAAACTAAAAATGGAACTTCCTTTTGACCCAGTGATTCCAGCACTGGGAATATACCCTAACAATCCCAAGTCACCAGTTCAAGAGAACTTATGCACCCCTATGTTCACAGCAGCGCTATTTAGAATAAGCAAGTGCTAGAAAGAGTCAACGCACTCATCAGTAAATGAATGGATCAAAAAACTGTGGTACATTTACACAATGGAATATTACACAGCAATAAGAAAGAAGGAAGTCCTACCTTTTGCAACAGGATGGATGGAACTGGAGAATATTATGTTCAGTGAAATAAGCCAAATGGTGAAAGACAAACACCAATATGATCTCACTTAAAAGAGGAATCTAATGAACAAACAAACAAACAAACAAAAAACTAACAAAACAGAACCACAGGCATGGAAACATGGAACAGACTGAAAGTGACCAGAGGGGAGAGAGGAAGGGAATAATGGTGGAAAGAAGAGGAAGGGACTAGATAAAGAACACTTATGAATGCCCCACGGACATGGACAACAGTGTGGGAATTGACTATGGCAGCATGGGGTGGAAGGGGTAGTTGAAATGGGTGGAGGAAGGCAAAGGGGGAAAAATTGGGACAACTGTTATGGAATAACAATAAAAGTGTTGAAAAAATTTGACAAATATTTTCATTAGAATATAGTTGTGTAGCTTTCAAGCCCTGCCTCTGTTACTCATGTTAAAATTAAAAATATGCCACTGGAATTTTATTTGAACACTGTTTTTACAACTGGAAATTCTACATAGAGGCTGCTGGTTAGATAAATGTTGATTTAAATATCTTCCTGAGATAGAGAAATAATATAAAAATACTATGTGATACATGAAGTAACTTTTTATGTTTGTAAATTCTGATATCAAGCTCCCTCCTATATATTATTAGTTTCTTCAGGGTTTATTTCCTTTAAGGATATCAGGCTTGAATAAAAAGATAAAATAAAATAAAAAGTATCAATTTCTTATGTAGAAATGTGATTTTATGATTCAAATTTTACCAATTTAAAATAAATATTTAAGGGGATGTGACAATTACTACATATTGTTTCAGAATTAATAGCACTGTGCTCCTTTGCATATATTTTTAAGTTTCAGAAATTTTTCCTTAAGTGTGACCTGATCTGATTTGATTTCACAACAACCGAGTGACACATATCCAATACAAGTATTATAATTTCCAATGTACATAGGAGATTTTGCTGCTGGCTCCTCACATTTT
Source organism: Mormoops blainvillei (assembly GCA_004026545.1). Taxonomy (NCBI): domain Eukaryota; kingdom Metazoa; phylum Chordata; class Mammalia; order Chiroptera; family Mormoopidae; genus Mormoops; species Mormoops blainvillei. The sequence continues at coordinate 39,081 of PVJD01005401.1, forward strand.
GAATCAGGTTTTAATTTCTATTTGCACCATCATGCTGATACCTCAAACCAACCTTTGCTTTTATACTAGCTTTACTCAGAACAGAGCTTTCAAATGAGCTCTGTGACATTTTTCTACAGCATAGTATAAATTCATACATGTGACTGTCATGGCTCCTGGAATAAGGACCTAGAGACAAGTAAGAATCAGGCACCTATCTGACTTACCAAACTGGGAGACAGTCCAGGTTCCAGTACACACTAGTTGAGTAAGCTGGGCTGTCAGCTCCCCAAACCCTACCCTGCAGTCTGTATCCAACATTTACCTGGAAAATGACATCAGATAAAAGTAATTATCTCATAGATACAATTAGTTTTAAAATGCTACGATTCCATAAACATTATATGGTTACACAGTCAATATCTGAACAAACTGAGGCTAGAGCCCAGGCCTCTAGATCTCTTCTTATCTTTCCTTTACCCCTTTCTTTTTTTGTCATTTGGTTCAGTGCCCATTAAATGATGGCATACAAAAACAAGGGCATGGAAATGGGTTCTAACAGTCTTGCAAAAAGTCACTTCATCCTATCCCATCCTCCAAAATCTCTGTAGTCCTATCCATGAAATCAGATGGGACATAACAGAAATGGGGCTGGGTTTGTTGAAAAATCAACATACAGTAAAAGTAATGGACCTATGTGTAAACATAGCCAGGTTAGCCTGGTCATCTTCCTCTTAGCATTGCAGGTTAAGTTATGTCTTTGTCTTGACTATTAGAGAGCTCCAGTCTGCAATCAGCAAAAATCTATTTTTACTGAGCTTTTGCTCTCAGGTAAAATCAGTTTCTGAAGTACTCATGTATTATTAAAAACTCACCACACACATGCTCACATACACGCACTCATACACACAGAGTCATTGGACATAGTGCTTTAGTTTGCACATTTGAGAATTTTTTTTAACTCAGTGAGAATATTCTATGCATATTCAGTCTTTGGTCAACCTTGGAATCCAAAACTGGAAAAGCTCTAATGGAAATATGTTTCGTTTTTACAAGTAAATGCCCCTCCATTGCCTTCTAGTTTCTGTTTTAAAGCTGCAGGTGGGATCTAAATATTTGGTAAATTTCAGCAGTTCACAGCGTATTTAAGTATAAACACTTAACCCGGTTCAGGATTAAAAAATATAAACTTTTGTTTGTATTGGCAAGTTTTTGAGTAAGCTATACACGGTAAGTCTTCTCATGTTTTAAGTGCTTATGTAAAGTTGCAGAACTTTGCACCTGAACTCTTGAGTTGAGACATGGTTGTATTCTTCTTCTCATTCTCTTATTCTTTTATCTTTTAAAAAATTAATCTTGATACAGATTCCTGGCTATACCTTTCCAGAATATGTTGGAGCAAACAAAAGTAAATAAGGTTTTCCAACTTTTATATTTTTTACTGAAAGTATGAAAAAGCATGTTTTAATGAAACAGTTTTAAAATGTGAGGAAAGAAAATAAACCAAATGTCAGTAACTATATTAACAACCATTATTTTTTAATTATTTTTTTACAGTTGTTTAATTACAGTGGTCCCTATTTATTCCCCATTTCTCTCCCCAACCCTGCCTGTCCCCTCTCTCCCACACTCAAACAGTTTCAAGATTAAAAAAAAAAATCACAAGTTCTGTCTAATTTTCTTAAGCCACTGATTAGCTTTTTGTGAAATGCACACCTTTGTGGGCATGTAATCTAAAATATCCCTGAGGTAAGAAGGTGCTTCCAGTTCTCTCTTTCTCATTCATCATGAAATCTTTGCCTTCAGGAGTTAAAGTTGTAATCATTATCCACATAAACATTGTCAATTTCAAAATGTATTCATTATGGTCTAGTTTGAATTATGTATTCAAACTATAAAATGGTAAAAATCCACCCCCCACCACCATCTAAATGCTGAAAATGACACTTTTTTCATGAAGAGACAATTGATTGAGGGGAATTAGGATTTACTTAGGACAGAAAATAAATTAGAGGAGATGGTGTTGGTTAGATTATGAACATCATCCTCTAGCAGGCTTGCTTGTCTTTTTTGAGGAAACTTGCTATGATCCTGATGGGCAGAGCCATGATTTTCTTTCTTACCTTTTTTTCCCAAGGTTGACTCAGTACGAAGTGGCCAAGAGAAAAAAGTCTTTGAGCAAGCACAGCTTAAAGATAGTATGATAATTCAGGTAGCTCAAGATAAGTTCTTAAATTTAGAAAGAAGTTAAAGTAAAATTTTAAAAAGTGAAAGTTAAAGATGTAAACATAGCATAGCAGTATTTGTGAATGTTTGGACTGAGGCTGAGGAAAAGAAACACAATGAGTAGAAGTGCTCACATTCTGCAGTGGGAGGAGGCAGTGTCATTACTGAGAAAGTAGATGGAGGAGAAAGGTAAGTCTGTGGGAGAGAAGGACACAAGGGAGTGAGTGAAAGTTTTGATGGAGGTGTTATCACCAGACCTTGGCCAAGATACATAAAACATAGCAGTGCATTCCTCATGTGCAAAAGTGACATCATGAAAGGTATATATGCAAACAAGGACTAAGGGCCTGTGTAAGGTAAACATTTGCCTGATGATGGAACAGAGGAACAGTAATCCCCAATCATAAAGGTACCTTAAGACTGAAAAATGAAGAAGCAAATTCCTTGAACTTAACAGAATTTATTTTAAGGTAATTTACTTTCAAGAGGATTGGGTCAAAGCAGAAAATATCCAACAGTCTGTGCAAATTATTCTCTGTGGTTAGGTTGTTGTTACAGTTAATGTTTTATATTATAGCTGCACTACTAATGATTGACAAGACAAAGGGATACAAATTGCCATATAAATCAGTGACCACATTAGATAAGTATATTGTAATTCACAAAAAATTTAAAGCAGCAGAATGATAAATCACAATCACCTTAAAGCAAGCCATGCATCTAACTATACTGTCTTGTCAAACTCTCAAACATGTGCAAACTAGTTATGGAGACTTTTCTGAGTCTGCTTTTTCATCTTTGAAGAGAGGAGGTTGGGCCACATAATTTCTTAAATACTTCTCCATTTTTATTAATATGTTTGACTATGGTTACTGGGGAAAATAATACATTGGCTTTCTCCTGCAAAATAGAAAAATGTTTTACAGAGTCCTTTGCCACCTCAGTGACCTCTTTGGAAATAAAAAATTTCCAAGCTCTGTGTACAGATCACCACTTTCTGATAAGCTGCTCTGCTGGTTCTGCCAGTACAGTGTTCTAGGTTCTACCCTGTAATGGGCTACCCAACCAAAATTAAAGAACCCATCTCATTCTTGTGAGAGATGGAAGGGGAGAGAAGGAGCACAGCATTTTCCAACAATTTACTGTAGAGTTGTGGGGGGTTTTGTTTCAAGGGTGTTAGGATAACTTTTACAATCAATAAAATGGTGAATTGGTTTCTGATTTTATTAAAAATATTTACATAATTTGTATTATTAAAGCACTAATCATCTAGACATTAACAATGATTTTCTAGTCCCTTGGGATTTAGATAATTTAAAATCCAACTAGCTATTATTTCAATTTTTGGAAAAAGTCCTTTGTCTTGCCCAAGAATTCTGTAACTTCCTAGAAGCTGACATATACAAAGTAACCTCTGGTTCCAAGTTTTTCTTCGATTTTTTTTTCTTAGGCTAGCATTGGAACTTAGCCCTCTTTTCTGTACTGCCTCAAAGGCAGAAAAAAATAAGTCCTTTTAAATTGACTTGGAAATTTAATATCCATTATAAACTTGTTTGGATAAAACATTCTGTACAAGTTATGTGTCAATTTAGCAGAAATCCCACTTGTTGTTCCTTTGTGGGGCATTATTTCTGGGCACCGGACTCTGTAGATTTCAGTCTCCTGCCATATTGCCTACCACATTTTCCCACTTCTCTCTTTGGCTTTCTTAATTTCTGTTCAGTCTAGCTATCTGTGGTGTTTCCCATAAACCCCTTACTTTAGAATCATTATTTTAAAATTCTACGTGCTTGGTAATGCATTTGCCTGAACAAAGATAGCCTCTTTCTGAGTATAACTGAAGAGACAGTTATTAAAATAATATAAACACAAACAAGTGAGAGTACGTGAATGTGTGTATGTGAGTGTGCATGAACACTAATTTCTATTTACTCAAGTTTCAATATGATCTGAATGCTTTGGAAAATATACTATTTTATAAAAATGCACCTGTATTTACAGGCACCCATCACGATAAGCAGTTTGCATTAAAGTTTGCTCCATGCCACCTTTTTGGCTAGTAGAGGGAACTGCTATGAGCAGTCAGTTGCCTGGGAAAGCCAACCTGCACTGTGGCTCACTTCCCCCTACTTTAAACTTTGGTTCCATATTTCACCCACAGGAAGTGTGTGGAAAGCTGTGCTGGCAGCTAAACCACCAGTAGTAAATACACCAGGGAAAAGATGTTGGTGCCTTTTCAAGACTCTTTTTTGTTTTCTTTTTCATGAAATACACAGTTTTAAAGAATAACAAATGATTTTTCATGTCCTCTATGATTTGTTACAGGCCCCATATTCAGTCCCGTGAGAGCTTCTTCAGAATTGCGTGTGGTACATGAAAAATGTGAGGATGTACACACTTAGCACTGTACTTAGCACTGCACTTATCACATAAAGTTTGAACTAAGTAATGAATAAATGAACCAAGTGAAGACTGAAAAGAAAGTTTTCCAATTGTCTTTCCAACAGCTCTCTTCCAACCATGCCATTCATTGCCCTTCTCATCTTCCTGATTTTCCCTTTTGGGTCTAAGTAGCTTAAGCAGATAGACATGGTTTTTATAAAAACAAGTATTGGACATAGGAGCTCAAATTACTAGTGAACAAAGAGGGGGTGATGCAGTTAATGTTAAAACTATAGCTTAATTTAATTAAGTTATCACTTATACAATCTAGTGCAGTAAATTTTAGACTCCAAAAATAAGACGGTAAGACTATTTTCCACACTTAATTGCAGGCATCATCATAAGCTGACAAGGTGTGCCCTAAAGAGTAGGATTCAAATCATTCAGTTGTTTGTGAAAACTCAAGAGTTTTGTCTAACCTGTAAGGATATCCAACTGAAATTTTGTATTGAGTTTTAGTCAGAAAAGGACCTGAGCTCTCCATTTAAAAGTTAATTATAAGTATATAATTTCACTCTCGGTCTAATTACATAATAGCCTTGCTCCTTTCTTTGAAACGGTTCATGTTACCTTGAATCTGTACCAGCCCCATCATTTCCTCTTCTCAATATTTGTTTGGATAGATATATCAAAATGGTTATCTGAGAGAAGAACCTATATTTTTTCTCTCACATAAATCCAACACTTTGGCCTTCTGTTATATTTGCAACCAACTCTAAATTTGTTTAAAAATTTAAGTGAACACATTCTTAGTGTTTGTGATGAAGATGAACATATGTAACTTGGCTGTTGGAATATGTTTTCCTGGGACTGTATGATCTAGAGGGAGGGATGAAGGATGTGTTGATATCTGCCTCAGTGACACCTACTGCCAACTCATGTGGCTTACATCCATAGTCAAATTGAGTATTTGCCAATTTATCTCCAATGCATGCAAAGAATCTCTGTTCTTTAAAAACAGTTGAGAGAAACTTAAACTTAGAAAAACTGTGCTTTTTCTGGTTAAATGAAAACTAGCAATAAAGGCAATAAACTTTGTTCTAAGCTAAGAGAGTGCAGGGTTTGTGCCAGTAGCTTTGGAATGCCTCAAAGTTTAAAAGCCTGGAAGCCACTTGACAATGGCACATGTGGAGCTCATCCAGGTTTTTAACTACTAACACTGTCCCGGTTGCACAGCCTATACCTCCTGGTTATTACCAGCAGTGTCTTATACCTGCAACCACTTAAGAGAACAATGGCATATTCTTTTTTGTTTGTGTCATCACATGGAGAAAGAACAATATTGACACACTTTTTATCTGAGATCTATTCTCAGAGTACTAATAAGGGAAGTCATGTGCTTTGCATGGTGAAGTTTCCTCCACCACCAGTGGGAGCTCCTTACCTAATTCTTTCCCAGGCTTAATCTATAGCTACAATGAATATTTGAAGTGACACAGCAGATCTCTGCAGAACTCAAGACTGTCAGTGTGCTTGTGTGCTGTGTTTGTGTGTGCTGGTTCTAATGTGATTTTAAGTGTTAAAAATTCAGAGCAAAAATTCACAAGAGATTGTTATTGCCAGCAAAAGAAAGAGAAGCAGGAACCATAATAATGACAACCTCCTGAAACAACTATATTACAAAGCTAACTTAAAGTTTTTTGTTTTTTTTCCCAAACTCTTGAAAGCCGGGTCCTTGCAGGTTAGAGCTATATAATATCTCACAGCAGGTTTTATGCAGACCGAGACCATTCAAAGCAGCACACACTCCTCACGCAACCCCTTCTTCATTCTTCATGTTAGAAAATACAGTTTTCCCTTCCACTCCTAGCCTTTTCTAGTTCAAGAAACTTGGGTAAATCCTCTCTCTTCAACCAATACACAAATATTAGAACTCAGATTTTTTTGTTTTGTTTTGTTTTACTTATGAGAACAGGAAGGAAATTAAAGGAATTTCAAAATCAGAGATGGAGAGAAAAAATGAGTGCAATACGTGGACATTTTTAAATTTCTAAATATTATGGTTCACAATTTGAACAGATACTATTGGTTGTGTTGCACTTGGCTTCAGTGGTTTTATGATGATGGGAGGAACTCATTCTACTTTCCTGAAGTCATGCTGGGTGTGTGTGCAAGGGGTAAAATGTGTTGGAAGAGATTATATTAGTTTTAGTTGGGGTGCAGGTGGGATGATGTATGATTCCTCAAAATTGAATATGCCTCATCTTTGAATACATAGATTATTGAATAAAATTCCATGATTAATAAACAGCTGGCAAACTGAAGGCTCCAAAGTGGGGGTGGGCAAGCCAGGGGTCAAAAAAGTCAATCCAGTTAGCTCAGCCTACCCTCAAAATATATTCTTATCTCTGTAATCATTGCTGGGCTGTGTCCCTTCACAGCCTTGGCTTTTGTTCTTGTTCAAATTCTCAGTTTTAATGAGAGAAAAGAGGAGGAGTCTGCAAATGAAAGTTAAAGAGAGAAAGAGAGAGGTAGAGAAGTTAAAAAACCTGTCCCTCTGCTACCTTGTTTTGGTAACTAGTTTCTATGTCCCATCTCCTGCATGCCCTTTCTGAAGAAACCCTGAAAAGTAATGAGAAATAATTAGAAAAGCTATAAGAAAAAAGTTAGAGAATTTGGCTTAGCCTTTTGATGCATACAGCTTATTGAATAGCAGGTATTCATGAGAAAAAAATAAAGAAAATGCAAAATGAGATAAGAGAATGTTTTCTAAACCTGAGTCACCTTAACCATGTAGGGTTTAGTTACTCTTAAAGAAAAGTGGATGTTTGTCTATTTAGAAAATGAGCCTAAGGAAAGATAGACTGGAATAAAGAAGACTAGAATTCTAATCTATTTACTTCAGTTTTTACTTATATACAATAGTAATAAATACCAACAAAAGTTTCTATTAGGAGGCTTTTATTAATATTTTCAAATGCTGTTTACACATTTTTCAAAGTAAAACTTAGAATATATCACTAAGATATATATATATATATATCTTAATAAACAAACAAACATACATCATTTCTCTACAGAGAAATGCTGTTTGTTTGTTTATTTTTAAACAGAATGTCAAAGGAAAATAACAGGGAAGGACATTTGAAAGGTCAGTGAGTGCCCACAGGGGGGCACTAATCTTCTGTAGTAGAAGGATTCCAAAGATGGCTTCCAAGATACTCACCATGGGTATTCAATCAAACGCCAATCTTGTTAGCACTAGGAAGAGATTTTACGAATGTGATTAAGGCCTCAAGTGAGCTAACATTAAGGTATGGAGACTATCCACTTAACTACAGCTTAGTTAGGTGACCCCTTGACTAGCACAGGTTTTCAGTTTGGTTGCAGAGGTCAGAGAGATTGGAAAGGTGAGGGATTTACTTGATGCCATGTATGAAAGGCAATCTCAGAAATGGGGAACAGCCCTGGCTGACAACCAGCAAAGACACAGAGATGAAAATTCTATAATCTTATGGAACTGAGCTCTGCAAGTGACAGGGGTGTTCTGGATGAGGTCTGGGAACTCCAGGTAGGGAACTACCAGCTGCCAATTGATTTCAGCACCCTGAGACACTCTGCATAGAACCCAGAGACCCTATCTTAAACTTATGACCTATAAAGAGCTACAAGATCACAATGGGTGTTATTTTAAGCTACTAAGTTTGTGGTAATTTGTTACAACAGCAATAGAAAACAAATAAAACTTCATTAACGAAATGAAGGACAGGAAGAATGAAAAAAGAAGTCATCAGGCAATACCATGCTGCTCATTCTTCCTCCACAGAACAGACATTGATTTTCTCCTCCACTTCCCAACATGTGGGCAGCTCTGGTTCCAATCTACAGGACACCTAAATTCCCCACCCCATCACCCAGGACCTCTCACAGAGGCTTATATTAGAGTGAAACCCTATTTCCACATTGGAATAGTATAGGGTACGTCTAAGTTAACATTTTAAAAATATTTTTCTTTATTAGATTATCTTTTGAGTACATTCTTCAATTTACGAAGGAAAAGATACATTCTTGTGAAATATCACCCCTGCATTTTCTAAACTATATACTCCAAGTCCCAAATAATTAAGCTACAGAACTCAAACTGCTGGCAAATTAGAAGTGCCCTTTAGTGTGTGCATGTTCCCAAGATGACCTTGCTTTTAATTTACTGTTGTTTCAATTTTGGATTGAAAAGTAGAAAGAGTAGTAAGTGTATTAAATATCAGGGGATTAAAAAATACTATCCCATTATGCTCTTTGTTTAACTTTAGGAATCAATAAAGGAATTTTTAAAGTAATAACTATACAATGTCTTGCATAGAATATCTAATAATCTCCAACCCATCACTATAAAGTAAATAAATAACCCCATTATTATGATAACAAAAACAAGTTAGGGCAATTCTTAGGAACATATACAGACAAACTCAATCCTACTATCTTTCTTCTATGATCAACAGGTCTACATTTGCCAAGTAGAGCCAGGCTATGCCTAATATTTTTGGCATATATAATGAAATAAAGCTAGAGAACTGCAGGAAAAAAAAGTTTTCTTTCATGCCTTTCCTTACTGGACACTGTTTTTACCTATAGTTTACATTTTCTTTCAGCTTCTATATTGCATCTGGTCATTAAGAAGTAAACTGAACAGAAATGCTCTTGCATTTCCTTGTCAATCATCTGTGTTGGCAAGAATTCTAAAACCAAAACACTTATGGGAGCAGCAGGAAATGAACTTAAAAATTACATAGAGGATGAAATAAGATGTCACTGTGCGAACTCTCTGAGTGCCAAGCACTTTAAATTTCTCTCTCTTTCTCCTATTTTTATGATCTAAAAATACTCAGGATGGATCAATTAAGACTGCAAATTTTTTAAAAAATGACATAGGTAAAATGCAACCAGATTTTGAACAAATGAAAAAAAATTTTAAAAGATTAATCAACATTTTCCTGGTAACTATTAATATGTTATACACTGAACTTTCATAATGCAGCTTTCTGATTCATTTGTGTAGCAAATGGTCAGAGATAAATGAATAATTTCAAGGCCTCTTCCTCCACTTCTTTGTCCTCTGTTATTTATTTAAAGACAAACATTAACCAGGAATAACTACACAAATTACTCTGGATATATTCAAATCTATGAAAAGAGAGAAACTTAGTAAGGTTCAGGGATCTATCTCCATTGCTATCCTCTGATTTGGCCCCATTGTCCTTTGATTAAACTCTAAACCCTATGAATATTTAATTTCTGATACTTTGAAAAAATAAAATCATCTGAAAAATACCTCCTGGAAGTATTATTTCTGCAGTCAGTGGCTATGTAATGTCTATAAGAGTTTTAAGTGGTTAAGGAAATGATTAGAGGATTCTATGGGGGTCTTTCCAGGTTTGGTAAAACTGACCTTGTTTTATTGGGTTGGTTAAAATTAGTTGCTTTGACAGTTGGGGAGCCAATCATATCAAATATATTCCAGAGCTTATCTTTACCAATTAATATCAAGCTAAATAAGTCCTTGAAATCCATTTAAAATTTCTACCAAAGGTTCACATATTTGTTACATATTTGAAAAAAGAAATTAGTACATTTTATTATTAAAATCTTAACGTGGATTGTAGATATAAATTCCCAAAACGGCTAACGACTCCCACATAGTAACTTCTTCAATGAGAAAGTGTGACTCACTCAACCTATAGATGAACTGTTCTTTTTGTTTTATCATGTGAATTCAGTGGGCTTTAATTTAGATGAGACTCAGCACATATTCAATATTAGTGGCTAATACCAAGTGTGGTTTAGGTAAGTCTTTCTATTATTTTTTGACCACATGAAATAAGTAAAATTTAAGTTTGATTTTGTCTATTGTAAAATTAATATTAATGCATTTATCTGGAATCACAAACACATCATCTAGTATAATCTTGGAGTGGAGAAAAGAAAACCACCATTTTTTATCACTGACTCTATGCCAGGTACAACTCTACCCAGTTTATGTATTTCATTTATGAGCTTCATTTTCACCATGATAACCTGTTGTTGCTATTTAGGAGGTTACAGTAAAGAAACAACTTAGGACTGGTAAATAATTAAAATTTAAAAGCCAACATATATACAATTTTATTAGAGATAGATAAACTATTGCTCCTTTCAACATGAAAGGGAAATCATCCTCCCCTCTGGTCAACCACCCTCCCACCCCAAGAGGTACCCACACAATGGACATTTATGCTTTGGCTCTTAAAAACAAAATGACTGCATACATAGTCTCGTTTCTTTGATAGAAACTCATAAGTTTGTCTTTTATTCCCCACTTTCATGAGAAATCTCTTCTTTGACTTCAAAATCTAGGCAGACATATACCCATCATTTAATTCTAATAAGTATCTTCCACATGTCTTTCCAGTTTTCCAGTCAGTCAACTCACCTGTCACACTGACCCCTTTGTGTGAGTTTATTCCTAGCAATGTGTATCTCCACTCTTCGGGCTTTCATTTTCGGGATGGTTTCAACTAGAAGGAAGCCTACATGTAATTTAAACTCTTACTAAGTAATAATGTTTTCAAGTACACTCATAACAACAAATGAAAGGACTTTTTAAAAATTTTAAATGAAGTAAATTTGCTTCTAAATTAATTAGAAAACCTAGTTTTTGAGAGAATTATAAAACAAGTAAATGGTAGATCAAGAGAATATTACTAGTGTTTGCTTTATAGTTAATTTTTATGTACAAATCACCTTACATTGGGGATTTTTTTCCAGTAACTACTGACTCAGACTTGCCAAGAGTTACTAAATAAAGATAAAGGTATCCTTGACTGAGGGCCAACTTTATGTCAACTCTTCCTTCTGGCAATCTGCAAGAGCTCACGTTTAGCAAGTTTAGGACTTGGTTCAAGATTTCCATTTTATAGATAGTGGCTTAGTTTTAGTGCCTTCTGTTTCCCATGTCAGTATGCTTAGGCCTGTGGCTTATTAAGTAAGTGAATAAATACTTCAGTTTATTTTCTGTGATGATAGTCATTCCAGTGAATATGTGAAAGGTACACCATAAACTGTTAAGTTAAAAACACATAAGATTCAAAGGGCACTGAGATATTTTCTGCTTTATAAATAAAATACAAAATACTCTGATATTGCCTCAATTAAATATTGAAATAAAAAAGGCATGATCATTTGGTTATCCCAATTGCCTGGAATATCAAAAGGAAATCATACAAAAAGGCCCGCCTGAATAGCTTAATTTAAACACACTAAGTGCTTTCTCACTTTATGTCAGCATGAATCTATTCTTTCCTTTATCTAGAAGGGGGTTTCTCCCCCTCTTTATTTTTTAATTACCAGAATATTCAACCACTTTCCCCCCACCAGAGTAATTTTTCATTCTGTCCATCCTTCCTACAAGGCCGTTTCTGGCTAATGCTCTTCTTGTAGGACATAGGGAGTTCCTAAACACTCTCTCCTACTACTCTGGAGGGCATGAGGTGCAGAGAAGCTGCTCCAGGTGGGACCCATCAACCTTACATTTCTTCCCAGCCATTGATGCACTACCAATCAGGAGTGTGCTGGAAACAAGGCATCTAGAAGTAACTTTCAATGTCTTTTGACTATACTCTAGGAAGTTAATAAACAGTTTTCTGTGCTTTAGAATCACCTACATTTGCTGTAAGTTTCTTCTTACTCCCTTTCTGAACTTGACTCTTCAGGTTGAATTACTAAACAATGTCTTATTCATCAACTTGTATTAGAGTTCTAGCCACTTCCCATCCTATTAATACCATCTTCCTCTGTGTGCTCTATGCTTTGCTGTTTGCACTCCAAAATGCTTGACGTTCTCAGAAATAAAACTCAAATCTGTTTTTTGCAAAAACATTGCAAGAGGCAATATTAACACCAGTGAAAATCAAAGTCAGAAACTCTAGTGGCTTAAAGAGAAAGTTATTTCTAATTCATATTATATTTCATCAGGATGGGAGAAGTAAGAAGGGTTTGGAAACAAGGTTGCCTAACACCATGGAGAGAGTCAAGGATCTCAGCAGTCAGAAGCTCTGCCTTCAACATTTGACTTCCATGTTTGTCTCAGGCTTTAGCATCCAGCTTGCTGTGTGATGTAGGGTAGAGACAGAGTAGAAGATTACAGAAGACAGATATCTGGGCCAGGCTTTTAAGTGGTTCATAGCACTCACATGGCCATGCTCAATAACAAGTGAGGCAAAAAAAATATTGTCTGTCTCTGTGCCCAGTAAGCAAGAGAATTTAAGTATAGTGAGAAACTAATCAATCTCTAACACAAATGTATCTGTCACATCAAGAATGTACTACCTTTGCTATAATTTTTAGTGCCCACATGGAATGCTCACCTAATGCACAAATGAAGGAAAATGAACAAAATATGAATATTTATTCTCAACTATTTTTTGTTTTGTATTTCCTAGAGCAATAAGTATGGAATGCTTCTTTACTATCTGAAATGAGTAAAAGGGAATGATGGGTACAAGGAAAAAATGAGGGAGGCAAATTTTGTTAATGTAATAAAATATTATTCCAGTATTTATATATGCACATACAATGTTTAACTTTTTGGCGGTTTTTGTTCCACCTAAATGTCATGCTAGATTTCTGGTTTCTCATTATTAACTAGCACTGTACTGAACATTGTACATAAATTATTTAATTCAATCATCTCAATCCCTAGGAAATGGTCTTACTTATTACTTCCTTTTTTTTTTTTCTGAGTGATTGAAATGCTTTGTTGATAGTCCAGCATTCTTCCTTTTAATTTGGTTTCCTAAGAACCTAGTATCTATGTTGGCATCTTTTGTACCAATATATCTTTGTCATAGAATCACTACATTGTAGTGTTTTCACAGTAAGAAAAATATTTTATGAACTCTAATAAAACTGGCTTTTTAAAGCAATCCTAGATTAAAAGTTTTCATAAGTCTAATTTTTGTCTTATAGGTATATTTTGTTCATAAATTAATGAAACATTTATTTTAAAGCACCCAATTTCCATTCAGTTGTAAAACTAGAAGTATAAAGTGGCATTAATTATGGCATCTGCCAATGGGGCTAACTAGAGCTAAGTCTGGGATGTAACAATAAATAAAGTATACCAAAATAATAGAAAATAATAGAAACATAGAACATAGCCTGTTTTTTTGTATACTTTATTGATTATGCTATTACAGTTCCATTTTTTTCTCCTCTTTATCCCCTTCACTCTGCACCCCATCCCATCATCCCCCTCCTTAGTTCATGTCTATGGATTGTACATATCAGTTCATTGGCTTCTTAATTTCCTAAACTATTCTTAACCTCCCCGTATCTTTTTTGTTTTGTTTTGTTTTGTCAACATTTTCTGGCCACCACTTTCCCCGGCCCCACTCACCCCCACCTCCCACCCTCAATCCTTCCCCCATTTGGCTTTGTCTATGGGCCCTTTATGCATGAATTTTGTCACTCAATTTGTATATGCATATCATGCTGTATAAGGGTTATGATGATCATTTAAGATTCTCTGAATAGGATAGAACTAAAGTAGGATAAGAACTGGTAATTCAAGAGTAGGAAAAGTAAAAAAGAGGTGAGAGAAAAAGAGAAGTATTTGAGGAAATCATGAGAGAAACCTCAGAGGTGAAAAAATGCAGAAATCAGAATTGGAGCCTGAATTCAAGCTGTGGATTGTTAGACAATTACTTTTGGTCTCTGGTAAAGGAAGTTTTGCTGAAATTTGTTGAACCAGGAATTCAGAAAGATATTGGAGGTTCAGGATGAGCTTCTGTTAGAACGGAGGTCTTGACACATCAGTATAAAGGTACAATTTCCCTGATCAGATCCCTTCAATTTTCTTTCATGGATTAACAAGTGACAATATAATCTTATCCACTAGTATTTCACATCAGGTATCTTCTGTTTTAGGAGAGTGTTGTGAAAATGAACTACACTGATGAACATGAAAATGTATCCTAACACTAATGCTCTTTACCAACACTATCTCCTTTACTCACCCAATGATCAAATATATCTTGCATATTCTTGTCTGTGTAATTTTCTGTTCAAATCCACAGCCATTTACAAAAGTAATTAGAAGTCTGTGTAAGAAAAAGCTGGTACTTGAACAAGAAAAGTTTAGTTTTGAGAAAAATTTGATAAGAATCTCCATTCACCTTTTACCAAAGCATCTGAAACTTGCCTACTACTTTTGACATCTAACTCTCCTTTGACTGCTGAAACCAGGATTAGCTCTCTCTCCCTCATTACTCTCATAGTGTTATCTGTTCACATTTAGTACTTGTATGTACAATCTAAGTTTCTTGTATATACAACCCCTTAGATTTAAGCCTGATATTTGATAATGTTTGATTCAGTTTTTGAACTACTTTTATCAGCATCATTTCCAAGCTATAGTCCCTGTGGCAAATTGTTCATTTGTTTTTCTGTCTTCTTCCACTGGAATAAAATTTCCTTGAATGTTAGTATTTATATATTCTGTTTACTATCTCCAGTACACATCAATGTGTCTCATACATACTGTACATAAAAACAGAAAACAATTGAGTAAGTACCTACCATTCCCAGTGTGTCCTGCTCACATCCCCAGGAGTAGCTATCCCAAAACACTCTGTGTCCCCACCTTTCTATAGCAGTATGGAGCAGGAATGAATACCTGAACCAAAGGTAAACTTCATTCACTCACCTGATAATTTATCCTAAGCAACAGAAGGACTGAAAGTCAGTCAGTAAGTAGTAAATTTTGAATTTGTAAAGCCATGGATTTCACAGACAGGGTCAGTTGAGGACATATGAAATGATGAGCTAGATTGGAAAGCTAGTCCACTAGAGGACATAAGTGAAGGCAATGTCACAGTCACCTGGTGGGGAACAAAGGAAAGAGAACATATGTCTCCAAGGCAAAGAGAAAGAGGATAAAATGGAGAATGCCAATTCCTATATAGAAGCTAAATTGATTATTGGTAGCTTCCCATTTTTCCATTTGGACACATGTGAAAGACCCATCTATACTCCATGCTCTTGTGATTATTAAAGTTCTAATTAATAATTGTGAGGTTTGATGTGACCAGCTTTCAGAAGGGACATGGCTGGCTCTACATCTCACATTCTTTGCAAACAGAATCTAATAGTCACCCTCTTTTTTTAAAGTCCCACATCTAATATATTACCAAAAAGAGAGAGAGAGAGAGAGAGAGAAAGCCAGGTAGATTCAATTCTTAAGTTTCTCCCAAACAAACCAAGCTGTGAGAACCAGGGACAGGAAATAAATGTTTTGCTGATATTTGAGCCACAGTGCCTGCTACATGTAAAGGGTGAATGACTTTATTGGTTCACTTCACAGTGAGTTCCTATCTTGTGCCACATAGTGATTTAGACACTAGACATTCTGCAGTGAACAAGATCAATAGTTCCTGACCTCTCTAGCTTATATTCCAGTGGGGATACAAAAGAGGCAAGAGAGAAACAAAAACTTTTAAAGTATTATAAAAATAATTAGTATTAGAGTTGGTGATATCTTTAATGAAGGAAAAAAGGAACCAAGTAAAAAAGATTAAGGTGCCCTGGTTCTGGTAAAGATGGAAGTGTAGATAAAAGTGCTTTGCCTCCTTGCATGGTTACAGAAAAAAATTACAACTAGACTACAAAAAATATATATATCACCCAGAACTGTCAGAAAATTGGGTTATGTGGAAGTCCGACAACCGAGAATTTAAAGAAGCTACATTCATCCAGATGGGTAGGAGAGGCAGAGGTGCAGAGAGAGGTGGATATGGGTGGAGTTGTGGAGTGGTGCAGAGAGGTGGTATGATGGGCAGTCCCACATTCATGTGTGGTGAATAAAAATCAGAAGGGATACCATGGGGCTGAGGGGTCACAGACCCAAACCAGACTACTCAATAACCCAGGGTTTTAGCACCAGGAGGATAAATCCCCAAAACTTCTGCCTGTAAAAATCAGTGGGAGTTGGGACAGTGGAAGAAACTGTCAGAGTCTCAGGAGACTCTTCTTAAAGGACCCACATGGACTTAGGATTTATGCAGACACACTCCTTCTAGGTTTCAGCACCTAGGAGACAGCTGGAAGGGTACAAGTGACATAAGGGAAGAAAGTGAAGTGACTGGAAATAGGGCGAGTGCTAGAAGACAGCTTCTTCCCAGATAAACCACCAAAGGCCAGGCGGGAGCATTGTTCCATCTCCAAACCCTTCCCCATACAAAGGCACAAAGCTGTGAAATGTGTTGTGTCATCCTGGCAATCACCTAAGACACTGCCCCACACAATTTACAGGCACACCTTTCTGCAATAGGCCACACTACTAAGACAGGGGACCAAAGTGGTTCTGCATAATACACAGAAGCAAATACAAGGAGACCGCCAAATTGAGGAGAGAAAGGAATGTGGTCCAAATGAAAGAACAGAAGAAAACGCCAGAAAAAAATTAAATGAAACTGAGATAACCAACTTATCAGATGCAGAGTTAAAAATACTGGTTATCAAGGCACTCAAAGAGCTCATTGAGTATGGTGACAGCATAAAAAAGACCCAGGCACAAGTGGAGGTTACATTAAGTGAAATAACGAAAAATCTATAGGGAACCAACAGTAGAGAGGATGAAGCCAAGAATCGAATCAATGATTTTGAACATAAGGAACTGAAAAGCATTCAATCACAACTGCAAGAAGAAAAAAATAATTCAAAAAAATGAGGACAGACAAAGGAGCCTCAGGGACATCTCCAAATGTATCAGCACATGAATCAAAGGGGTGCCAGAAGGAGAAGAGGAAGAGCAAGACATTGAAAACTTATTTGAAAAAAATAATGAAAAAAATTCCCTAATTTGGTGAAAGAAATAGATATGCAAGTCTATGAAGCACAGAGAGTCACACAAGTTGGACAAAAGAGGGTCACAATAAGACATATCATAATTAAAATGCCAAATGTTAAAGATAAAGAGAGAATCTTAAAAGCAACAAGACAAAAACAAAGAGTTACCTACAAAGGAGTTACCAAAAGACTGTCAGCTGATTTCTTAAAAGAAATTTTGCAGGCTAGAAGGGACTGGCAAGAAGTAGTCAAAGTGATGAAAAGCAAGGACCTACAACCAAGAGTACACTATCCAACAAAGCTATCATTTAGAGTTGAAGTACAGATAAAGTGCTTCCCAGACATGGTAAAGCTGAAGGAGTTCATCATCACCAAGCCATTATTATGTGTAATGTTAAACGGACTTTAAGAAAAAGAAGATCAAAACTGTGAACATTAAAATGGCAACAAATTCAAACCTATCAACAACTCAATCTAAAAAAAAACAAACAAACAAACTAAGCAAACAATCTGGACAAGAGGAACAGAATCATACATGTGGAGAGTTATCAGTTGGGTGCGGGAAGAGAGAGAATGAAGGAAAAGGTGCAGGCATTAAGAGCCATAAATTGGTAGGTACAAAATAGACAGAGGGATGTTAAGTATAGTATAGGGAAGATAGAAGCAAAAGAAATTATATGCACAACCCATGGACATGAACTATGGGGGGATTGCTGGAGGGAATGGGGGTACCAGTTGGAAGGGGACAAATATTGGGACAACTGTAATAGTATAACCACTAAAAATGTAAAAAGATAAGGTGTCATGAAGAAAGACAAAGTTTATGAAATGATGATTGGTAAAAGCCAAACTGAGAAAGTAATGTTTGAGCAGATACTAGAAAGAGGTAATGGAGACAGCAGACATAGGACAAGTAAACCTTTGTTGCTAGAACATTAAATATATAAGTAAAAATAATTTCAAAGAGATTAATAAAGGAATGCACAGTGTGTGTGTGTGGGGGAAATTATAGAAGAAGTGTTATGTCAGTGCATAGTGGGGAGGAAGGAGGTTACCAAGTGTAACATGAGACCAGATTATGTAGCACTTTGTAAATCATGGTGGTGCCTTTGGCTTTGATAGTGAGTGAGATGGTAAACCACTGAAGGATTGAAAGCTGTGGAGTGTTGGGATTTAACTTATATTTTAAAAGGGTCTCTCTGGAGGGCAAATATTAAACAGAGACATGTTAGGAAGAAATTAGAGCGATCCAGAGAAAAAATGATGGCATCTCTGATGAGATACGGTCCTCTTACAGACAAGAAACTGTTAGATTTTGGAAAAAAAGATTAATGTATTTGTCAAGAGCACCTGGTTATACAACTGCAAAGGCATTCATTTGAGCAAGATCACCCCCATTAAAGAATCTCTTTGTAATGCCACCAAGGGAAAGAAAAAAAGTATTCAAGATATAGGAAAGTCAAGAATAGCAATAAAACAAACTCAGATAATTAAACCAAAAGCTACTGAAAGAAGATAATACTCAAATAGTAGTTATAAGATAAAAGAAAAAGGGAGAAAAATGCTGGAAAAAGGCAATGGGAAACTAACCAATGAAACATTGTATCAGGAGAGAATGACTAAAACTAGAAGAAGAATAGCGAGAAAAGGAAAAGGTAGCCTTGGTGTAGGATTGAGTTGTAAGAAAAGGACTATAGTAGACCTCAACAAATGAGAGTTCCAGTCCCATCTTCCCAGCCCACTAGATGTGGTGAACCTGAGAAAACTTCTCCTCAAGGTGAAGCAAAATATTCTCGAGTGCCCAGGGAGATAACATTACTTGGCAATTTGCAGTGTTTTGTGGTTCATATGAGAATATATGGAAAATGACTTTACAAATTGGAAGTTGCTTTTACAACTATGACATTATTATTAGGTGTATTTAGAAAAACTCTCAGGTTTTGTTTTTTTTTTCAAAATTAATCATGATTAAGCATGTGTATTTCTCTTTAATTTTCTTCTTTTACAAAGACAGAGGTAAGGTGGATCAATTTATTGGTAGTTGCCTACATATTCATTTTATCATTTGTATAATAATTTTATTAAAACTTAATTAGATCTGCAACATCTCTATTGCTTTTCAAAAAATGAAACATAGTTACAGTAAGATTAGAGGTGGATATATATTTTAAAGATGGGAGCAGATCCTAGACAAATAAGAAATAATAGTTCCATTTCCGTAGCATATCTCTTTACAGCAGGTACCTCTGAGATAGAACTAATCCTTACAAATTAGGCTGCAATGTAAAGGATTTATAAAGGATTTTATAAATGAGGGCATCAGGACTCAAGAAAATGTATCCATCCAACAAATATGTAAATGCTTACTATATTCTGGCCCTGTGGAAACAGTGTAAGTAACTGCACTCATAGTTGAATGGGATAAGATATATAGCATATGAGTAATATGTAATTATGATATGTACTATGTAGATGGGAAAGACATACATAATGAATATGCAAATAAATATAATCAATACATGAACAATAATATTTCAGAGAGCCCTAGTGTTGTGGAGAACATAAAGCTGAGTGATGTGTTAGTGTCAGAACAAGAAGTTTTTTAGGTTAAATTATCAGGAAACTTTTTTTTTACTCTAAATAAAAGGGCCTGAGTGAAAAGAGCCAACAATATGAATTTCTGTTTTTAGATAACTGTAAGAAGAGAAGAAATAAAGTGGTCTCAAAAGAAGGCAAAATGTCAAGTTTAAGTGAACAGCAAAAATGGCATTACTAACATTTAGAAAGAGAAAAGGCATGAACACCACAAACATCACTGGGAACCTGGTTACTTGGGCCATGTAAGGAGGCTGGATTTCCATTCTAAATTCAATGGGAAAAGTTGGAAGTTCTTCCTAAGGAAAGTAATATGGTCTGATGTAAAAGCTCACTATGTCTAGAGGATGTAGACATATTTGTCTGTTTGTTTATTTATTTTTTGTTGTTGTTGTGGGGTGCATGAAAGACTTGAAGATCAGAAATGAGTCAGGAAAATTTTTTTGTTTATTTATTTATTTTTTCTTAATTGTGTGTTAGGGCACTTTTTAGTAGTCCAAGCAAAAGATGACTGTTCTGGGCCATGGATTTAGCAGAGGACCTGAAGAATAGTGAATGCATTGGAGAAAGTGCTGGAAGACAAAATGCAGGTAGTAGTGGAGATAAAGGACAATCTAAGCCTTTCTTTTTGGCCTGAGCAACATATTAATGATGAAGCCATTTGGTGGGAAGGGGCTGAAGGGGGATTGATATTCAGAAATTACTTAAATGTTTTGCTGGGCACCATTTAAAGAGCAAATGGTAAATTATATGGAGCTGGAAGCCAACCTTGCAAAATTTCAAGCATTTTGATAGTTTACTACTAAGTCTAAGGTAGAATAGATGAAAAATAACAGTAATGTCCAAAGTTCAGAAAGAAATCAAATTATGAGATATATATTTGTTCTCATAGAAGATTTTTTGCAGGTTTTCCAATGAGTAGACCCTACAAGCATGTGCGCGCTTGCGCGAGCGCGCACACACACACACACACACACACACACACACAATGACTCAACAGTAAGTCTGTTACTAACTTAGTTTTCCTAATGTCACATAGCATGTGGGGATGTCTTTATGTTCATGCATTTGCATATTTGTTCATGTAAGAAATTTCTTAGTGAAAAAGGAATTATGAACATAGTCAATCTGAAGAAATTGAGAAAACCCAGTTATTGTACAAAGCCCATATTTCATAGATGGAATTTTTCAGTCATTATGTGTAAGGTGTTTTTTGTTTGTTTGTTTTTGTTACTGAGCTTTTGTTGCAGAGTTTAGTTAGGTTTTTTTAAGATAGTTTTAATTTTATAAATTTTCTAGACTAGTCATAGCTGAAGAAGGTACCAAGGAACTATCACAAGACTATTTTGGATGAGAGCAATTTAGTAATAAGAAGAAAATTGTAGTAGGGGTAAAACTATGACAATTGTACAATGACTTAAACACCAAAACATGTAAGCCAATTGTCCCAGTCCTGAACTTCTAGGAAAATTCTATCACTCCGCACTAGTGAAAAATTAGAGTATGTTTGGTCAGAAAGAAAATTCCTTCTGGTCTAGTGTTACACATTTTAGATGAATTATGTGTTTCATTTTTCTTAAACATTTACAATCAACCACCTAGAGTTAATGGTAAGTGTTAGATCATCAATCTGGGTTATATGAGCATTTAAATTAATTGGATTACATTTAGATTTCCATGATTAGAAGATGGAAGTTCTAGATGCCTGGTTAGAGACTCTTAATCCTCTAAAGTAGGTCATCCCTAACATTTTAAAGTTTTAGTTTTGGATAATTGTTGAAATCAATTTTATTTATAAAGATTACAGAGGCAGAACTTGAGACCACTTATTCAAAAATTAAAATAAATGAATTTTGATTTAAATGCTTTATTTAAAAATAATGTTTCATGAAGAATAACAAGGAAGAACATAAATCAAAATATTTAAGTTAAATATATGTAAGTGCACACACATATATACAGATGCAAATAAATATACACAAATTTTATATTTTATATAAATAAATTCTATTTAATTTTATAAATATATTTATATAGACATGCAAGGAACATATCCAGAGCAACACTAGGATAGTGACCATCTCTAGGGAATGAGAGGAAGATGAAGAGATGGACAATGTCATTTTAGCTGTTTATTGTGACTTTTCACTATATATATATCTATACATGCAATATATATATAAATAGTACATGTGTGTATATATACATTTTTCATTTATATATATATTTGAAAGCTGGTGAGCCACATTGCAGAAATCTGAAAATAATTGGGAAATGCATGACAATAGAGTGAAATCAATGTATCATAGTATATATATATGCCATTTTTGCTCATTGTATGTGCCATGGATGATAAAAAATCTTAGAGGTGAAAAAACCTTAATTATTTGTTTTCTTCTTTAAATACTCTGTACGCTTGTAATAAAATATAAATATCTGCTTAATGAGTATTGTATGCCCTGCTAAATATATATCTGATATTCTAGGTAATGAGATAATTCTGAAGAAAACATGTAAAATAACAATTTTAACGTAGAAGTATTTTGAACTTTGAGTGGCTCTGCCTTTCTTTAAGGGCAAGCTAACTATACTTTCCCTTAAGAGTTGGAAACATTTTTCCCAAAGTAGTGTGTGGAAATTAATTCTAAGTTTTTAGTGTAAGTTGTTACCATGAATATATAAAGGATGTGGGGCTATGAAGAATGATTCAAGAGATCTCCCCCACTGATGCTGAAGTGAGGAGGGAAGGAGGGGTGATCATTAGATCATAACCATCTCTCTAGCTAATAAACATGGCACTTTATGCATTTTGGTTCTTTTATTTTTTATTTATTCTCAAGGTCAGTCGTGAATAGTAAAATTAGGAATAGGAGACTTATTCAGAGAATTTTCAATGAAAATTTGCAGCTGTGGCTTTTGCTTTTACCTGGCAGTTTGCCTAAATGTAAGTTTGGAGACTGGTGCAAGACACGTCACCCCCTACAATTTCTAGACTGTAGCCAAAATCAGGAATACTTTCTTTGTAATAGCCAGAGGTGGTTATCAAGAAGGATGGCGGTGTCTGCTGTCTGGGTTTCAAAACTATAGATTAATGTGTTGTTTTAAAATATGTAATGTGCCCATAGGCTGTAGCAATAGGGAAATAAATCATTTAGCAGAAGGAGTGGGGTAGGAGATTCAGGCATGCTAGTGTGGGGGAAACAAAGTATGCAAGGTTGCCAAGGGAACAAGAGTTCTGATTAGTAAGTGAAGTATAATAACCAGTCCAACATAAATCTCTAGGGTCTTAGAAGGGAGCTTTCATGCTGGAAACGAAGTTGATTCACTAATTCTCCCAGACACTCAAGCTTAAGATCTAAATTAAGTAGTTTATGGCACATGATAATGTCCTTCAAGTGGTATAGTACGATTCTTACCCTCATAAGGGCAAGTAAATAACCAGATATTTTGAAGTCTGAATTTGGAGTACAGTGAAAGAACCAAAGGTAAACTTGACATAAATTCTGAAAAGAAATTTCTTAAAGAAAGTTAAAACGTAGTCCAATTAGGTTAGAAAAATACGATGCACTTTAAGCCTTCAGATTCTATAAAATATCAGGTTATTATTGAATACTATACAGTAGGAAACATAGTAAAATTATAACATGTGTTACAATAACTTTTGTTTACTTGCCATATATATATATTATTGCAATATATTATTAATATAATGGATGTTTTATAAGAACACAGAGAAACCTGTTTAAGAAACAAGAGAGGTCACAGAAATTTTTCAGGCCAAAAAAATGCACTAAGCATTTACATGTGAAACTACAAAAAATACTTTTTAAAACATAGCCATGTCATAGACACCATTTTCAGTAACATGATGAATCATTGGGCATGATAAAAATTGAGAAGTGTATTCTCAAACTATACTCAGGGGAGTAGTAGAAGACACTCCTTTCACTAAAATTAAGCAATTTTATGTACTTCCCCCACACTGAATATAGTTTTAGGGCTTCAATGTTAACTGTTGGAATAGTGTGGCATCTGTCTGACTTTACTAAGAGGGAAACTGAGAGACTATCTTTTTGTTGTTGTTGTTGTTGTTGTTGTTGTTATTATTTTTTTAATCTGCAACAAGATTTGAATGTGTTCTGGGGTAAATAGACTTGCTTATTGCTACTATCCATCTGATGTTAAGGAAACAAGTTTGGATGTGATGAGGACATTTCTCCTCTTGAGATAAAACCAGAATTAAAATAATTGCAGCTTCTGAAGTTAGTCCCAATTTCTGTAGGTGGGAGAGAGAGAGAGAGAGAGAGAGAGAGGGAGAGAGAGGGAAAGATCAAATGAAAGAGAATGGGTTCAGGGTCAGTTATGAAGCCTTATCTGAAAATCGTGAAGAGTAAATGAGACTCTGATGTCCAAATCCAAAGGCCTTGAGGACTTCCAGAATTCAGGTGTCTCCCCCTGATACTCACAGATATCTCTCTGTCCTGAGAGAGAAACTAAGAAAACAGCTGCTGTCTGGGACTGGGGGTGCTATACTCCAGAGCACATACATGAGGATGACTCTGAGCTTCATAACAATACTTCCATTCTTTTTTCTCACTCTTGGATTTTATGGATGCGTACGATCACTCACAGATGGGCGCTTTGTTTAGCATTTGGGAAATGCTAAATCATGTGCTCACTGCCAAGGCAGGGTTACTGGTGGTAGACCAGTTCAAAATGGGCCTTTATTTGGTATCCATCTATTGTTTAACAAGGCAAGACAGGTAAAACTGTTTTCAGTGGTGTAAAATTAATATATTACTGAAAACATTTAATGTCATTTTATTATATTAAACTTAATAAATATCTCTTTAGATATTATCTGTCTCGAGGCAGAATTTTTTCATGGCAAATGATCCATGTCTATTTTATTTTCCTTAATTGTCGATTTCTCTGAGATGTCACAGATAGCTTAGGAAATAGGAATTTACTTTATATATTATCTGCTAAATTGAAAAGATATAAATTAGTTGGAATAATCTGATTTTCATTTTAATTTGAAATACCGCATGAAGCTCCTTTGAGTTAAAAATATATAAGAATAAAATGTCAACATGAAGTAAAGCAGAGAATTAAACTTTATATTTCAGTACTTACTCCCCCTTTGGATATATAAGTTGTTTCTGATAAATGTATGTTCATAAAAGCAAAAAAACATTTTATTTCTTCTTTAAAAGGACAATGTAATTCAGAGCATAATATTGGACTCTTAGCAAATGCTTACTTAGAAAAAAATATGTTAATTTATCTTGACTTTTGGCATTAGGAAAAATTGAAACTTAAACAATGAAAATGTAATATTCTTCTAGTGTATTACAAACACTCTGATATAGCCAAGTGGGACAGCTCCAGAATTACATACCAGTATGTATAGAATGGATCTCAGCTTGAATACAAATAATGACCTTTGATTTAGAGCCTAATGCCTCAGGGGTATTTGGAATATGCACTACACTAAACTGAGGGATTATACCATGAAAAAAATGGTGTGGGATCTGGAAGCAGGTAACTACTAAATGGCTTTGGCACTACTAGTACTTCAATTTGTGCTTTCTCTAAATATCACTATCTCTCCTACATCACTTTTTCCATACAGCATTCACATTCTCTACCAACTCTTCCCCTAAACCAACTATTAGCTCCCTCTAAGTCACCTATCCACTCAACATGTTATCATCTTATTAACTTCTTTTGTATTCTGTTATCTGCTATTTTTTCTGCTTTGTCCATATGATTGTATGCCTTTTTTGATTCCTTTATTGGCATTTTTGCATTTTAGTGAGTTAGATAGGCTTAGCAGCATTGGAACAGGTGTTCGATCTACCGTGCTTACCTCAAAATTTCTTATTTTTTGGTAATAAAAATAATAAATCATTATTAAAGTATAAATTTTGCAGGAAATGATGGTCAGCATGAAAAAAGCATGCACCTGAGACAAATTTCAAGGTGAAAGCTGGCAAATTCTAAAAATGCATTTTATTAGAGTGATGAAGTAGAGATAAAAAAAATCCAAATATTGAGATTTCATGACTATGAATATAACAGATTCATGATTTAAGATAAGGGACTTGGACTACAGCTTATGGACTGGACATGTGCAAATGTTAATTTGCATTTACAGCAGAAATTATAAGTCAGAAGCTTCTTTAAACCCAGTCAAATCTGGTAGAGAGGTCAGATCTGGAGATAAAGGCTTAGAGCCTTTAGCCTCATGGAGAGTGACCAACGTATAAGAAAATAAGTTTTAAAGTAAAATACTGCTGTTGGAGAGAAAATATTGGAACACTAGTAACTAAACATCATTGAATTCCTAGTGTATGTGATAAAAAGGGAACTATCAAATGTGATAGTTCAGAAAAGTTATCTCCACAGTGGAGGCTATGGGGAGGACAGTGATTATTAAAAAAAAAAAGAGCTTTCTCATCTACTTATGGTCTTGTGCACAGGTCTGTAGTTTTGTTAATCTCTTTCCATAATATTAGATGACAGAACCTCTCTTATTTCTCTTCAGCTGGAGCCTCTTCAGCTTAACTTACATGAGTGAAGGCAATGGCATTCAGTTATTGGGCCTGGTATTAGGAATGATAACCACGTCAGTTAAATGACCACCCCACAGCTGAGGGCCTTTACTTCAATATATGTGTTTTATTGAGTACATAACTATCTTGTGTGCACATATCTATTTGAAGAGAATATCCTGAGGATTTAGTATCTGAATATATATCCAAAGCAAATAATTAATACTTTAGTAATGTTTTTGTGAACACATTAGATGTTAGATTTTTTTTTACTGTGATCTTTTAAATTTAGTAGATGTTTTAGTTTTTTATTCTCTGAAGGAAAGTACAAACATGGCATATTTGAAGGATAACTTTTGATAAGAGTAATGCTATTGTGCCAGTTAATGTTGAGTCTTAGATGTATTTAAGTAAACTAGCTTTCCCCATTTACATGAAGTGGGGGGTCAACATAGACTATTCAATCCCACCTCCTAATAAAAACCCACTTCATAGTTACTTTTAATCACATTAGAAAATATCTTGAGATCCTTCTTCCAGAGGTTCCCCTAAGTCATCCAGACTTAAAATTATTGTTATCTGTTCTAGAAGGTAACACTTAATCCCTTCCAGTACTCAAGGATCTGTGATGGAAACGTTGTATGGCGTACTTATCCACACTCCACTGACATCGTTCTGTAACCTTACAAGGAAATTGATGGTTTTGTTCATGGAAAGCATCTAGCTGCTTTGCCTCAGTTCATCCTTCAAGGTTTGATAGTATTAACAACAATACTACTATCTTAAAAGCAACAGAAGCATGAAGCTTTTTCTGATAGTCTAAAGCAAACTGAATTTAGGCAAGGAGGGTAGATGGGACATGTGTTTCCTTTTTTAAGGACTTCACTTTTTTATACTAGTTAGAGGCACAAGAACCCCATTTCCAGGCCTTCCCAGAGTGCCCACTCTACTCCTGTTTTGCTTCTGCATTCTATTTTCTTCCTTTTCCCCAAGTGGCCTTAACTGGTTCCATTATCTTTCTCAAAGAAGTGAGTAAGCTTCAAGTCCCCTCTGGAAACTTTAAAATTTCCCAATTTCCAGTGTATTTAGGAGATACTTAGAAATACTACAACCCAAGGGAAACATTTTATAGTCTTTCAAAATCTCTAAACTTAAGGGCATCACATACTAAGATAACTGTTCCACTTTTCTTCATCTCCCTAATCTCATTTGCCTAAAGAATTTATAATACTCTTATTTGCATTCCTCCATCTTATTTCTTGTGAACTTTACAACCCTAGCTTTCTTATGCTTAGTGAGTGTTTGCTTGCCCCATGCACTGTGGAATATTACAAATCTTTCCTCAATTGGTTGACAATAAAGTATGCCAAACCCTGAACTCTTCTCTTAGTCTTCCTGTGCCTCCCTTGGTTTCTGTAGAAATTGTGTAATAGTGTTTTATAGTGGCTGCTTATGTGCTGCACGTATATTTCTTTTTTCACCAAGTCCCTTCAGTGTTTCAGGCACTTGCCATATATTTGAGATACAAAATGTCTAAAGCGTGTGATCCAGGTACCCAAAGGGTTTCTATAACTTTTGATCCATATTTCATTTATCATAAAGTTACATATTTTGCTTACCAAAATTGATTTTTATGTGTTTACTAATAGGAGATTCATCACAATTTTCTTTATATGAAAAATCTAACTATACTATTTCTAAGGACAAAATCAACCTATGTATCAATTCTCTCAGTGACTTCCAGAAGGGACAATGAAAAGTATCTAATTGGCTTTAGGGTAACTGCAGAGGGAAGCTAGAATTATCAGGAAGATGGATCAAAAACAGTTAACATCTTCTGCTTTGCCTTGTGGTTTCTCTACATGAAATGAAGTTACCATCTTGCCGACACCAAGTGCAAATTAATTTAGATTACAATTGACATTTAGGTTTGGAGAAGGAGAGGGAAAAAAATCAATGGTATGTGAACACTGAAACCATAAATAGTAACAAGTGGAAATCCCAAACCTCAAATGCTTCTGGAGCATGTTGTAAAAATCTTACAGAAACATATGGAAGAGTATAATGGGCAAAATAATCATGGAAGTTGGTATATAAACCTTAAACCACAGAGACAATGATGGGTTTTTTTGTTATTGATCCTCTAATACTTCCATGTAATTTCTGGCATAAAATAATATGCAAATATTAAAGAAAGAAGAAATATGTGCTTATGTCATTAGGTTTAGTTACAAAGGAGAAGAAAAAAGCACTTGGAACTTATTTTTAATGAATTCATCTCATTCACCAAAACAAAGAGCCCAGAAATCACTTCTAGCTTAAAAATGCATTTTTTTTTCTCCCTGAGATCAGGGCACAGAGTTGATGAATGTTCTCAAGTTAATCACCCATATAGGACTTCTTGAACATTAGTCTGACATTGAGTGCTGTCTGTGTAACTTAATGTTATAAAACCTGGAAGGCATATTTATAGCTCAATCCAGATGGACCAAAACAAAGTACAATTATTCCTTCAAAAGTCAACCTTTGCATATAGATTAAAATGGATTGCTTGCAAGATTCAAATGGAGAAATGAACTCAGTTCCTTGATTGTCCTGTATTCATTATGGCTCTATTGGACGTGGTTTTGGGTAGTGCTAATTAGTGACATGTCTATGTTAAAAACTGGACCCTAGCTTGATTTGCAAAGTGGAAGCATGAAGAGTTGTTATGAAACTATGGCTATCAGAGATGGTGCTATTTTTAAATAGGCTGTGAATTAAGTCGTTTCACAGAAGCAAATGTAAATAGTTTTACTACTGACAGTGAACATTACTGTGCAAGGACAGGGATATCTGCATTTGGCCATTTCTAAATAAAAAACATGTTACTGTATTCCCCTTGGAAAATTAAAAGGCAGATTCTAAGTTTGATTCCAATCAAGAATTTAAATATAGAGGAAAAAGTATGGAATCTTTTCCTTTTTTATATTTTAAAATGATCAAAGAAAAAGAATTAAACCCTGAAGGTTAAGCATTTTATTGTGCTAATTTTAGGATATTTACAGAATATATTTTGTTTTCTTTTCAACATCTTTACTGAGTATCATTAGGTGCTTTAAATTCTTTACAAATGATAAAATTAGCACTTTCATGTCAGAGACCATATTTCAATATTTACAGAGAAGGTCCTTGGGCTCAGGTATTTCAAAAAATTGTCCCTGGCTATCAGTCAATTGGGGGAAGCTTGGAGATGCCAAATCAAATCTTTCTGGAATTAGAATCTTTTAAACATTTAAAACTACTTTTTGATCTGATGATACTTAACGGCATCATTCCAAAATGGAAGACAGAGCAACTGTTATGACACTAATGATATTGGAATGTATAATAAATATTGAACCCATACATATGCCAAAAGATAATGTTGTAAAATATTATTATAAGTAGGCTTTTAATAAATACCAACTTGTTGAAGTAGATATGTGGAATGGCTTTATTTTCCAATGACTGTTCCTGCTCTGTGCTATATAGAATCACCTTCCATGACAGACAACAGCTACTTTAACTGCTTGAGAGATCCCTTAACTTGCAGAAACTTTAAGGTATTAGATCAGTTTCATCTTGGTGTACAACACTTGATATACTGATTTTAGAGTGTCTTTTGATCTCCATTCTAATCTCCTTTTATTTCCAGCACAGGCTACTGTTGTGGTTCTAGTCAACTGGAAGTGAGTACTGAACATAGACAAGCTATGAAGCAAGTCTTATGTTTTCCTCTGTTAAGGACCAGTTCTATCATGATAAGGATAAGTGGATGCAAAAAACAATAAGAAAGAGTTGGGGTAGTTGGAGGGTTTTCCTTTGTTCACCAGGGTTACTTTTCCAACATCTCAGCTTAAGGTTTTCTTTCTTTTATTTTTAAGTATATTTTATTGATTATGCTATTAGTTTGTCCCACTTCTTTTCCCCTTTATTCCCCTCAGTCCTGCACCCCTCCACCCACATCCACTCCCTTAGTTCATGTCCATGTGTCATACATATAAGTTCTTCTGATTCTCCATTTCCTACACTATTCTTAACCTCCCCCTGTCTATTTTGTACCTATAATTAATACTTCTTATTCTCTGTACCTTTTCCCCTATTTTCCCCCTACCCTTCACATGATCTCCATTTCAGTAATTCTGTTCCTGTTCTAGTTGTTTGTTTAGGTTTCTTTTCTTTTCTTTTCCTTTCTTTTCTTTTCTTTTCTTTTTTTTTTTTTAGGTTCAGTTGTTGGGTTTGTTGTCGTATTACTGTTCATGGTTTTGATCTTCTTTTTCTTAGATAAATCTCTTTAACATTTCATATAATAAGGGTTTGGTGATAAAGAACTCCTTTAACTTTACCTTATTTGGGAAGCACTTTATCTGCCCTCACATTTTAAATGATAGCTTTGCTGGATAGAGTCATCTTGGTTGTAGGTCCTTGCTTTTCATGACTTTGAATACTGCTTTCCAGCCCTTTCTTACCTGTAAGGTTTCTTTTGAGAAATCAGCTGTTAGTCTTATGGGAACTCCTTTGTACGTAACTATCTCCTTTTCTCTTGCTGCTTAAGATACTCTATCTTTAATCTTAGATAATTTAATCATGATGTGTCTTGGTGTGTTTCTCCTTGGGTCCAACTTCTTCAGGACTTTTGAGCTTCTTGGACTTCCTGGAAGTCTATTTCCTTTGCCAGATTGGAGAAGTTCCCCCTCATTATTTTTTCAAATAAATTTTCAATTTCTTGCTCTTCCTCTTCTCCTTATGGGAACTCCTTTGTAGGTAACTATCTCTTTTTCTCTTGCTGCTTAAGATTCTCTCCTTATCTTTAATCTTAGGTCATTTAATCATGATGTGTCTTGGTGTGTTTCCCTATTATTCAGATGTTGGAACTTTTAAAATTGTTCTGGAGGTTCCTAAGCCTCTCCTAATTTTTTAAAA
This sequence comes from Mormoops blainvillei, assembly GCA_004026545.1. Taxonomy (NCBI): domain Eukaryota; kingdom Metazoa; phylum Chordata; class Mammalia; order Chiroptera; family Mormoopidae; genus Mormoops; species Mormoops blainvillei. The sequence continues at coordinate 70,643 of PVJD01005401.1, forward strand.
TTCTTGTTTCTTCATTTGGTTCTGGTTGAATGTTCATTTCTTCTTTCTGCTCCAAATCATTGATTTGTGCCCCCATTTCTTTCCTTTCACTGTTGGTTCCCTGTGTATTTTTCTTTATTTGACTTTGCATAGCCTTCATTTTTTCCTCTATTTTGCATCCATACTCAGCCATTTCTGTGAGTGTGCAGATTACCAGTGTTTTGAACTATGCATCTGATAGGTTGGTTATTCTTCATCGCTTAATTGTTTTTCTGGAGTTTTGATCTGTTCTTTCATTTGGGTCATATTTATTTGTCTCTGTACTCCTGTTACATTGTAAGGGGCAGAGCCTTAGGTATTCACAAGGGTGGGGTAACCCATGTGACTACATCGTGGTGCTGTCTATGAGAGAGAAGTCGGTGAGGGAACAATGTCTCTTGCTTGGCTCTTAGCTGGCTTTCAGTCACTTCCCCTGCTACCCACAAGCAAATTGACCCATTCTAGTGCTGATCCCAGGGTGGGCAGGTTTGTGTATGTTCTAGGACCCTGTGGGTCTCTCTGAGGAACTCTCTTGTGAGGTTAGGAGTTTCTTCTGCCACTGCAAACCCCACAGTTTTTTCACCCAGAGGTTTTGAGGGTTTCTTTTCATGCACTGGAACCCTGGGTTGCACACTCTGTCTGGCTCCCCAGTTGTTCCTCACAGTTTATCCACATGCAAATGTGGGACTACCTGGTCTACCAGTTGTTGCCTCACCTGCCCAGTCATCTCAGCTTATGGTTTTCTTGAACCCTGGTATGGTTTTAACATATTCATCTGAGGTGATGTGTAGGTCTATCTATGACATTTCTCTAGGTTCTGGATATCTTTTCTTCAAATTACCTTCTTGAGGAGGGCACCAGGATATATTCCTAAAATATGTGTCTATCTTATTCCATGATTCAGAGATCCAGAAAAATCTATAGCCTACAATCTTATGTACTCTGTTTTGCTAAATCAGCCGTACCCTACAGCTATCAACAGATTTGTTTTCCAGAACTGTGACAAATCAGAAAAGTCTACATCTGTGAGGTCGGGAATGGGGAAGACAGGGTGAGAGAAGGGAGAGTGGGGAGGTAAGAAAAATTCAGAATAAGTTCTGGGTATTTTGACATTTTAGGCTCTTTTCCACTGATAGTCTCTCAACATCCTACTTCTCCCAGTTTTCTTCTTTCCTTCCCTTGGGGAAGGGCAGTTCATTCAGCATCATAGTTAAGCAAACATCTGGTAAGATAATGCCTCTTTTTGGTTTTGCTGGTTTTCTGTTGGAAGGGAGAAACAAACTTTCCTCTAACTTCAAGGATTTTTCTTTTTTTTAATGATCTGATACTCAAATAGACACAAGACAGATTAGCAAGAGAAAATAATCACATTTAATATATACATACATATGGGACACTGCATACATGAAAAATTCAGAGACCCTACATGCAGTAGAGATTCAGAGATCAAAAGGGAACATGGTATCCTGAAACAGGGTTGAAGTAAAATGCCTTGGGTGCTTCAAAGGCTTATTTCAAGCTGATAAGAAGAGCAAATAATCAGTAAAGAAAACTTTTCCCTGCCATATAGATGGGTCAAAAAGGGATTATTGCTGATAACCTCCCATTTGAGGCAAGGCCAGGAATTCAAATTCAAGGTAGTTAAAGGGGAGGGGTAGAAGTTTTTCTTGAACCTGAAGCTAAACTTGTCTTTATCTCAAAATAATCTGTATACTGCTAAGACATATCTTAGGGTGACTTTTTCTGAACCTCTATACCACTCATCATATGAGACTTTACTCCTCGTTCCCTCCTCCTCTTTGGCTTTAGGGTTAGAGAGAAAAAACAAAACAAAACAATCAGAACACTTTTCTCTTTTCATAAAGGGTAGAGGCTAGCCTTTTATTAGCAGAACTTTTAGAAGTCACTTTCTTTGTCACACTCTATTGACAGATAGAGAAGCAGGAAGCTCTGTGGTAGATGCTTCCCCTACACAACCTTTAGAGTTATGGGATGAAAATTGACTTTTATAATCTCTGAATTATAGCCAGAGCAAATTATGGTTAATTAAAGTTTTTAACATGAAAATCAATATAATTTTAAAAATGAAATAAAAGGACGTTACTAAAATTTAGATTTGAACATACTTCACTAGGAAGTTATATCCTAAACCAATGTTTCAAACATTTCTTGAGTTCCTGTTATGTAATTTGTTCTCAGGAGATTCTATTGGGGTAGATATAAGGAAATATTTAAGACATGGATGGGTTCTCATGAAGCTCAATAGCAGGAATTTAAAATATTATATTTTTATGAAAAATCTGGTAAAATTTTAAGGATGAATACTGAAGCATTTAAAATATCACACTGCTATATTGTACACGTGTCTATTACAATAGTGCTTCTCATACTTTAATATGTTTTAAAGTTATCTGTTATTAGGTTTAAACTCAGATTCTAAATCAGTAGGCCTGGGTCAGGGTTTGATATTTAGTTTTCCTAATAATCTTCTGCAAGCTCATGCAAGATACTTTGAGTAGTAAAGGCTGAACATTCTATAACTGAGATATATGGATCCATTGAAGAAGAAGTACCTGGGAACCTCAGTCTAGAGTGAATGTTATTTCCGTAACATCTATCACACACCCTAAATGAAAAGAATTCTGACAGTGTGTTATTTTGACTTCTCATTGCTTATTAAAAATGAAATATAATAAGCCTAAATGTACTGAGAGGTTAAGTGACATGCATATTGTCAGTGAGTAAACTGGCCAAAGTTTCAGGATTTGGCCTGACAACTGGAATGATCTTGATAGTCAGCTGAAAGCTTTGGTTTTCACCCATTTTTAGGGGCTGTTAAATGAAGTGTAGAGAAGCGAACTAACTCTCCATCTCAATGATGAATGGCCTGTGAGGTCAGCTGACCATCCATCGACTGCTGCGACGTCAAGATACATTTCTGTGTCTCTAAAGTAACTAGACTTGGGTGCTTGTAAATCAAAATATTGGCATTTGTTCTCATTTAGTGTGAGCAAAACCTAGAGGAGTGCCTGATTCTTTTTTATTTTAGCTTTTAATTTTCTTAATTCTGCCACCTCTTCCCCTACCCCTTCCCCACCAGTTTGAGAACTAAAAGAGTTTGGCCTCCCTGAGAATAGCCATTCTGATTCATTCACATTCACCATTTTAGCATATGCATGAATCCCAGAAAGTCTAATGATTCTGTTCAAGGAGTGAACATTACATCAATCTCAGATCTCCCCCCTGCTGTTCATAGTTTGAAGTCCAAGTTCTTGGGTATGTTTAACCATTGCAGGATTTTACAATATAGAACAAAAAGAGTGAAAACTCAATAGCTAGAATAATTTAAGAGCTCTTCAGGCCACTTGAGCTAAATACCCGCATCTTGTAATGGTAAGGTCTAGGGCAGTTAGTTAAAACCTTCACCTTTTCAGTTTCAAATAGTGTTGAATTCTAGGTGATTTTAACCCTGAAGGAATTAGTTTTAAGAGCTAGGGAAAAGATGGCAAAAAAAGTTACATTATTGTCCACTTTAAAAATTAAATACAAATTTCTATGTCAAAAACTTTTTAAAATAAATTAGTGACTTCAACTGACATGTCTGGCATACTACTTAAGTTATGAGGAAAAAAGGTCCACATTAGTGTGACTTTTGAATGCTCAGCCTCAATCTAACTCTGAAGTTATATGACTGCCACCAAACTTTTATCCACTAAGAGCTTCTTTACTGTTATAACGTTTTTGTGGGTTTGAAAGGTACTCTATATGCTTAGTGATCCTAAGATGACCTTCCCTGATTGCCACTTTATGTAAACCATATGAAGTTACAACCACCAGTAAATCAAAATTTTAATCCATTTTTATAAGTGCCTGGAAACTTCCACATTTTAGCTTAGTTCAAATCAATCACCTTTCTCAACATTTTGCTTCTCTATGATTTCTGAAACATTTAGCCCTCAACTGGGTCCTCATTTTCATTTCTAGAACTAACCCTTCCACTCAATTCTTATATCTATATTTCATATTTGAGACTGTTTTACAAAGTGCATAATTTGCAAAGTTTCATTTGTTAAAAATAAAACATCCCTAGGTGCAGAATCAGAGCTTTTTTTTTTAGAACAGAGCATATTTTCCAGTTTTCTTCTTTGTCTTGTTTTCATAGCACTTCTGTAACCAAAATAATATTGTGATATGTAACTTGCATTTACATTCACACAATATTAAGAAATATACAAAAATGATATATACACACATTCAAATTTGGAATTATAGTCACAGTTCCAAAATTTATTATCCAGAGAATAAATCACAGAGAATACTAAGACCTCAAAATAAGACACAAATTACATTCCAAAGAGCAGTGAATACTATCATGTGGAGAACTGTGGTATATAGAAGAGAAACAAAAGACATAGTGTTTAAACCACTGCTAAGAACTTCAGCATGCATCAGCAAGTTGAGAAGGCAGTTTGGAAAGTTTTGGATAAGCATCTGAATATTTGGAAATTAACTTATCAGTACTTGTGAAATATGGAGACTCATTTCAAAAAACAGCTTGAAGGCATCTGCCCACACAATTCCCATTGTCATCCTTAAAACAAATACCTCAAATTTGCTTCAGATGAATTCAGTCCTCATTAGTTGAGTTGTGTGACTTTCTACTCACCTTATACAATCAGGGACTTTTCACATTTAATTACCAGAATTAATCTAAATGTCGACTCTAATATAAAATCTCCATCTACCTATAATGCACAAAAAATAAATAAAAAAAGAAAGAAAACAACAACAAAAACTTGTAAGGCTATGCACCTGCCACAGTTCACTTTGATGATAAATTGATAAAACAGACAAAATATTTTTTGGGGGTTTCTTCTCTTGTACTTAATGAAGTAATAACAGTTCTAAACACTAAGATAATTTTCTGGAAGAACCTTGATTTATTTGTTTTGTTTTGTTTTATTCCATGGGTACACTTTTGAATATATGAGACTTTCTAGTAGTTCTTTTTTAAGGATTCTATTCTTCAAGGGTTTTATTTTTTGATGGGTGTTATAGAATCTCATCCTTAAGTATCTGAAAAGCCTAAATACACTAAATTCATAAAGCAGATTTTTTTATTAGGACTTGAATTGGGGGAAAAGGTAAATAGAATGATTTTCTTAGTTGTCCCTAGTTTGAGAATGATCCACCAACAACCCCCAGAATTTACATGCCTGAAAAAGGAGGGTTTACATACATTTTAAGTCATTTTATACATTCATTCATTCATTCATTCATTCATACACCTACTTATTCATGTTTTCTGTTAGTCATTAATATACTGCTAGTTATTATATTATTCTTAGTCACTTATTTTATGTTCGAACTACTCTGTTGGGTATACACAGAAAAAGGTAAATTTGAATAAATTCTTACTGTAAATAATATACAATTGTAATAACAAAGCAACATTTTGAGAGCTCAGAACATGGCACTGTGCAACAGATGATATTGTATTTGAATCTTTAGGCATGACTAAGAAAGTGACAAGCAGAAAAGGGGAGACAGTATTCAAAGGGAAGAGCTTAATTATAAATAAGGAATTAAAGTACATATCCCAATTTGAGAATAAGGAGGATAGATTGTGTTTAGGTTTGGAGAAAAGGGGTGTAGGAAAAATAGCTAGAAGTGGTGTCAGATCAAATTAGGGACAGAGAGTGGTGAGAAGAGATTCTTGATATATTTTCTTTTTTTTCTTTCCATTCATTTTCAGCACCTCATTTTTTCCTCCTGTTTAGATATGTAGAAAGGACAGGTGGTGGCTGTAGGAAGAAAGATTGGCCCAGAGATTGGGGCATCACAACTACTCTGGGAGAGTCTGGGAGGTATGTTATTGTGAGTATTTATGTCCATACCACAGTTAGGACTTCAAAGATTCCTTTAAGGTACAGCTGGGGGCAGTAGCCATGTAAATATGTAAGCAGTCCGATCTGAATCAACATTTCTCTGTATCTTTCCCTTTGACTTTTGGCTCATCATGCAAAATCCCTGACCACTCATTTTTTTTATCATAATCTCTTATTTGTCAATATAAATTTGTTGCATCCAATGATTTCCTTTAGAACTAAGTTTCATAATGCTGTGACCATTTGCTCATATTGAATCCTGAAAAATGCATAGGAGCAACATTTCTAAAACACATAATCTAATCCAAGTTACATAATTCATTGCTATAGACTCTAAAAGGTATCATGAAAATTTTTAAAGATTTTGATGTATACCAAAAAGACCCCAAAATCACGGAATGCCATAACATATACTTCTAAGTTAACTCACTTTTTATTGTCTTTAAGCTTCCTAAAACTCTGTAAGTGATAAAACACTGACAATAATGCAAGTTAATTCTCATAAACAAAATATAAATGGTGCTAGTGGCAATTTAGTTGGTTATTGTCATATAGACATTAACCAAATTATAAATACATTTCAGCATTCCCAATAACTTGTATGAGTACGTGTTTTTCAAATACTCTTTTGAATTAGTTCTAATAGCCTGCTGTTTAACTCATTAATTAGTTAAATAAAATCTTTGATATTGCTTTATTGTATTTTTATATGAGTCATGGTTTTTTAATAAATCTATTATTGAAAAACATTAAGGGACCCATACCCTGCTATCATAATTTACCAGGCATACACAATGTAATTTTTCTTGCACTCCATTTCTCTCTAGCATTAAAATATAGTGTAGTCCACCCAGGCCAGTTGCTCAGGTAAGAATTAAAAATAAAAAAACAAAAATATAGAATAAAGGTCATAAAAAGATTAAATAAGAATGATTTACACTGTTTTTAAAAATTATATGAAAAACAAGTGAATTGTTAATGCATAAGATAAATATAACCGGTTATTAGTTAAAATTACAAGACGCATCAGCCAGCTACCTCACTCAGTAATACAAATCATATTTGTTAGTCTGTATCAAATTGTGGCTCAACATTTGTTTTTGTAGTTGCTTAATTTTCAAAGATAGCAATTTTCAATAAGCTGCAATGATATCTCTGAGTGATACTTTTTATTACAAACTTTACAAAATAAATAAATTGTTTTTTTAGTAGAAAAATTTGTCAAAATAAAAAATGAAAAACTAAGTTCTGAAAGAGAAAGAAAGAGGGAAGAAGAGAGGGAGGTAGAAAGGGAGGCAGAGGTAGAGAGAGAGAGAGAGAAGGATAAAGAGATAAAAAAGAGGGAGGCAGAGAAGGAGGAAGAGGGAAGACAGGAAGAAAGAAAGAATCACTGCTCTGTTGTCCTACTTAGGACATGCTTCCTCCTAGAGGACAATAGTGGAGGAAGAAGGTGAAATGTTTGGAGGTACATTGAATGATTATAACTAAGAAAACATTGTTTTAGATCCTTTCAGCCTTTGTACATAGCAATTTCTACCCTTATCTTATTAATTAAACAAAAACTTTTTGTCATCAAGTCTTCTTTATTGTTCCACACCACAACATACCTCTTAGCAGGACCATTTCAAAATATCTGAGTCTTTTTGAGATTAGAGATCAAAACTCTTTATTACTTTAATACGACCATTCCTTGGCTTGGAGTAGTGTTGGCTTCTACAGCAGTATTTTTTATCTAGGTTAAAATAATTAAATGTTAACTGTCTAACATTCTGTTTAAAGACTGTAGAATATTTTGAAGCTTTTACCAATGGGCATTTTTATGCTTTAGTTTTATAGAAAAGCATTTATGATTCCTCATTTTTTCATGAGTCATTCTTCCTTTTGTGCCTCCTAAAAAACTTTACTTCATCCTCAAGGGTTTGCAATTTTACATGTAAGTATATAATACAGAGTCTGGCAGAAGTAATGCTTGCTTGAGTGTGGTTGGTAGGGTAATAATATAGGTGCAATAATTTATAGTTTTAATTTGGACATTTTACCTAAAATGTCATATGGTGTGCTTGAGTGTGATATTGTTATGTTATAGAATTATATGCTTATGATTTTGTAATAAAATATTTTATAATAAAAAGGGGGCATTATTTGTGCTGGACTCTGCATATTCTTTTTCATGAATAAGATTTTAAAACATTACAAAGTTGTTAGCTCCCAAAAGAAACAGTCCCAAGTGTAATGATCCATTTGGGGGAAACAAAAACCAGACCAACAATCCAGAACTTACCTCATTGTTCATAGGTGTCAGGTTGGAATATACTGAAAATTTTGACTAACTTTTTACATTTGAACTTAACTGTGAGAGTAAAAATCCAACTATGAAATTGTTTATGATAAGTAGTTAAAATGAAAGAAAGTTAGAATTTTTTAGTGAAAAAAATTAGTAGTCCTATGTTATTTGCTATGACTATTTATACATACTAAATATAACAGAAAATAAAATATTACTTTATACATTTGTTTTTGGATTTTTATATATCTTTCCCATTATAACATGTTAATAGTATAATGCAGAAATTCTGGAAAAGAGAAAAATACTAAGAAGATATTAAAAACACTAATAATTCCACTTTTTGAATGATTATTATTGAAATGGCTTAAGCCCTATGGGTATATTATCATAACTGCTGTTAATATAAATAACATGACATATTTTTCTTAGAAATAAGCAATTCTATAAAATGTAATTTTGGTGACATATATTTTATCATGTAAGTGATTCCATAAATTATTCTAGTTCCCCGATGATATTTAATTTCTTTAATAATTATTATTAATACTAATTTGCTCAATATTCATATCTATGCTTTTTAAAAAGATTTTATTTATTTATTTTTAGAGAGAGAGGAAGGGAGGGAGGGAAGAAGAGAAACATCAGTGTGTGGTTGCCTCTCACATGCCCCATACTGGGGACCTGGTCCACAACCCAGGCATGTGCCCTGACTGGGAATCAAACTGGTGACCCTTTGGTTCACAGGCTGGCTCTCAATCTACTGAACCACATCAGCCAGGGACATATCTATGTTTAGATATATCTTTTAACAGCTCTTTGTCATTGTTCAATCCTACATATATCATTGTTTAATCAAAAGTCATTAGCATGTTCTACTTTAAAGATTCTACTCAACTAAGAAAAAAAAGTTTATTTTAAAGCCTTTTGATCCATCCTGTGAAATTGCTCTTTAGGATCATTAAAGTGTTTTACACAGTCACCACATAACAGAGTGACAAGCATGTAAAAATGTTTTTTCTTAGCTAACAAATGTTTATGAGTCATCCCCAGGAACAGAACGAATCTATTTGGAAGATTTTATAAATTATTTTCTAAATAATAATTTTTCTTTAGTTACTCTTATTAAGCAACATTATTCATCATTCAAACTGGGTAATGTCAAGGGGTGATTTTAAGTTCATTCTTTTAAAAATGTGGAAATAATTTTTTGGCCAAGATTTGAATATATTTCTATTTCAAGGTATATATATCATTATATCTATATTTATATTATATATCTATATCATCTATATATATGTCACTATCTATTATCTATCTATCTATCTATTTATCTATCTATCATCATCATCATCTATCTATCTACCTATCTACCTATATCATGGAAAGTCATAGTTAGATGTTATGTTCAGCAATAAGTCAAGATGCAAGAGAAGGAGGAGGTGAGGGACAACTGAAGTCTCTTTGAGTTTCCACCACTTAAAGCCAAGTTCTTCTCTTATCTGTTTCTTCAACTCCTCCCACTTCTGCAAAAATGGTATTCTCATATGGAAAAGGAAATTGCTTCTTTAGGGAAAATTGCAGTTAAATTTCTAGCAAATAAAGCAAACACAATGCACACATAAGCATTATCAAGGGTCATCTCAGCTGTCACCAGACACCTGCAGTGTGCTATAATTACTCACTGCTCATTACTACATGGCTTTGACAATGCAGTTAATCCACATACATGTTGGCTGACATATCACTTTCTGAAGTAATTATAAACATTATGAAAACTTATTAGTTTCAAAGACTCTACTCTTAGGTTTTTGAATTGAATTTATATTTCTATTTTTAAGAAACATTTGACAGGTCTTCTCTGTGTGCTTGTGCACACGTGTGGGTATGTGCATATATATCTTTGAGGAGAAATACAAATACCAAAAGTATTATACATGAACTGTTTGAGTTCTAAGGATTTAAATTTTAAAATATTCTGAGCTACCTCCTATGAATTAGATCTAAGTATTTCCTTTTAATCATATAAACAACCATTACTGTAATTTTTGCATGTAAAACATTTCTGAGGGCATTTCAAGTTATTGAACTGAGAGAGAGAGATATGTGTTATTGACTACGGTTCCACTGACATTTAATTGACAAAATAGCTAATCATTAGAGCAGCCACTACTCATGGATGAGCAGATACAAACAGGAAAACATTTCTTTCCATTATCCACTTAATGTTTGATTGCTGTCTATGTGATAGTTGCTGTCTCACCAGTGGTTACGTGGGGGATACAGCAACATTGTGTTTATGATCTAATTATAGTTAAGGTCTCAGACACTGAAACTTTCTAACTTCCCTCTGTTTTATTTGTCTCCTGAGACATACAGGTAGTATTTTTGTTTTTGGACATCCTAGATATAGCTAACTTTAAAAAGAAAAAAAAATAAGAAAAATAGCCATAGCTGAATTTGAAAATATGCCTCTGCTGACAAGTGACAAAGGAAGGCCTGGAAAGCCCTATGATCCTGACAAAATCTCCTTAACTTTTTTCTATGTTTCCCCAAGATTCACAAATTTTAGATGTTAAAGAAGATGAATGATGAGTTAGTGCCATCGGGTGTCCTTCAATATTTTCAGCAATGCCCTGGGGTTCCATTTCAGTATACTCAGCAGCCAGGTGAGCTATACTAAGCATTTATTGAATTTGTAGTTTCAGTGCTGCAGAAATAATCAGTATCTGCATAACCTGCCTTCCGGGCAACACTTTTTAAGCAAATGTATTTTAAAAACCTAATAGTGGATCCTAATAGCTGTAAAATAAATGAAAAGGATGAAGCAATGTATTTCAATCTTTTTCTATAGCTTAATTTAGAATTGCTTTAATGCACATTTCAAATTTTCACTGAACTAACACAAAGCAGTCTTGGCACCCTGGTTTTCCAATACTTCTGTCCCAAAATACCAAAATTGTAATGATAAAGTACAAAATAAATGCAATAGATGCAGTGAAAAATGACTGAGTCAAATCTCAAGTAATAATTCACTCAAGGGGACCTGTTGATGTCATAGGCGGGGAAAGTAAAGCTTGAGTTATTTATATTTAGCAGGATTTTAAGAGGCAGGTATCACAATTTATCCAACTCTTGGGCATCAATTGTCTTTTCTGTGTCTATCCATCTTGAAAATTGGTAACCAAGGGGAAAAAAAAATGCCAGTTAACAAAAAAAAAAGAAAATTTATTATTTTAAAAGTTCTTATCCTTTGTGAGTGATAAGCAAAAACTATTGGACTGTGTACTTTTAAACTAAATCAGAGCTACAAAAATGCACTTTAAAAACAATCAAGTAATATATATATAAAAGAAAAAACATGCTGGGTTCTGTAATTAGTTCATATACAGTGCCCTTTTTGTCTCAGATACTTTTCCTGACAGAATGAGTTTTGTGTTACATTTTATTATTATTTACCTAGGCTGAAGAAAATGTTATTAAATATTTGAGGATTTTTTTTTTCTAAAGACATACTGAGGAAGTTACAGTATAGAGGAATCATCAATAACAAGGCTTCACGTTTTAGGCTGTACTGTAGACTCCTGCTGAGAGGGCGTCAGTGAGAATAAATTCTCTACCCTTGGATCGATCTCTGGGTCCTTGACTCCTCAGCTGGTGCAGTCTGCTCCCAGCTATCACTCTGACTGCCACTGTTACTCATTTGGTTTTCTATACTAATTTTTATTTCCATTTAATCTCTAATCTCTGTCTTACTTTCTTTATGTTTTTGGCTTTGAAGAAAGCACCTCCCCCATTCTCTATCTTTCATAAACAGAGTTGATCATTGTAACATAAACCTGTTTTAAAGGAAAGGAAATGATATCTCTGGGAATTTTTCCCTGGTAGGTTCACCTTTCTCATATCTACTAATACTGATAGTGACATTAGCAACAACAAAATACTTCCTGTTGTTATTGTAAATTATTTCTCACTCTCTTATTTTGTTTTCTATTTCATGTGCCATTCAATATAAGGCTTTCGAAATACATGAAATTTTAATACTTTTTCTTGTTGCCAAATAAACATAGAGGCCTTACTACTACTCCAATATTTTTACAGAGATACATTTCATGCATTGCCTTATTTGTCTTTTCCTTTATATATTCTAGAAAGAATTCAACATAGAAATAACACTTAGCATAGCAGCAGACCCTTGTTAAAAATGAAAATTTTCTTATATCCATTCAAATTACTAAATCAAGATTGAGCATTTTAATTTATTTAATTTATTTTTTAATCTTCACTTGAGGATATGCTTATTGATTTGAGAGAGAGAGGAAAGGAGAGAGAGGGAGGGAGAGAGAGACGAAGGGAGAGAGAGGGAGAAACATCAAGGTGAGAAACATCAATCATGTTACCTCGCTGCCCCAAGAGCCCTGACAAGATATTAAATCCTCAATCTAGGTATGTGCCCTATTTGAGAATCAAACTCATAATCTTTTGGTGCATGAGATGACGTTCCAACCAACTGAGCCACCTGGCCATGGCAGAAGGAGTATTTTAAATAAACACCCAGAGATCATCCTTTTGAATGGTAAACCTGAGACAAATGAATGAGTACATTCAAGATCCATGGTTTTATAGCTGCTAAAAGAGTAGATTTTAAAAATACTCATCATAAGAAAAAAAAGTTGGGGTTGGAAAATAGCAGCAAAGTAGGTGGGAGCTAAACCCTACTGCTTGTGCATCCAACTGGGACACCTAGCTGATCCTCTGAAGAACTGACTGATCAGCCAATGAAATTCCAGCTTATTTGAAGTTTGGAAGCCAAAGTTTGCAGAGGATGATAGAAAAGGGACGGTAAGGAGGTTTTATAGCCCACCAGGAAGGGCCCCAGGTCCTGGGCCACAGAGATGGCTGTGGTGGCCAAGCCCCATCCCAGGGATCTCGGCTGCTGCAGGTGCTTTGGCGGAGAGCCAGCTCAGTGATTTTAACTTGCCACCTCCCCTGCCTCCCAGAGCAGGGAAGTCACAGACCTGCACCAGTAGAGCCCTGGTGGCTGGGCAGTGGGAGACATAGAGCACCTGGTGCACTGGAGTTGAGACAGTGGTCACATGCTGGGTCAGTACTAGAGAAATCGAGGAGCTGGGCAAAACCGAAAGATGGGAGAAGAGAAGGGCCAGAACTGACCGTGATCCAGATAGTCCAGGGACTGGCAAGAGTTGGGATGAGAGAAAATCCCGGTGCTTGTTAGGAAAGGTCGCCCACAAACAAGAGGAATTCACTTTAAAAAAGGGCTCTCAGCCACTGAGCAAGAACGTCTGGTGCATTGTGGTGGTGGCTGGCAGGGACAGAGAAGAAGGAGGAGGACGGGCGTGAATTACTCCAAATAAGGGCACCCCAAAGACTGATCAAAGTGGGGCAACTGGAGTCAAAGAGGTAGCAGTACCCAGAGAAAGTTACTTTAATAGGGGAACTAAACTGCCCAAAAAGGAGTTTGCGTGTGCGCAGTGCCCAACCCAACAAAGAGTGAGGAGGAAGGGTGCAATTTGCTCCCACTCAGTGCTCCTTATGAACTAATCAAAGGGCTGTACACCGGGTGGGATTGAAGGTGCCAGCCTGACGCATAGGACAGAGTGGGCTTTACAGCGCCCTGAGGGCTCGGGTTGAGGCTGTGAACCGGAAACGGCAGCCCAGATACAACCTCCATTCTTGCAGATCCAGAGGATAGAAAAACAAAAACCAGAAAACAAGAAACAGAGCTCAACCCCTGTCTAACAGTGTCATCAAGGAAGAGAGCAGAAACCATTTGGTCTTAAGGTCAGCAGGAGGCTTTTTTCTTTCTTTTTTCCTTTTTTTCTCTTTCTTACAAGTGTAAGACAATAAGACCTGGAGCTGTGAAAGGGCCAAAGACAGATCCAGACAGAGACATCAGAAGGCTAAAGCCACCAAGTGAGAAAAACAATTCAATTTAATATCTTTCAGAACTTATGTTTTATTTTTTATTTTGTTTTTATTTTTATTTTTATATATTTTAATTTTTCCTTACATTTATTTTTCTTTGTTTTTTTTTTTGTTTGATTTTCTTGTTTGACTAGTTTTCCTGTTCTATCTATCCTAATATATTTTAATTTCTCTTCTGACACTGAACCCATATTCCAATAACACACTACTTTTGGTCTTTTAATTTTTATTCAGATTAAATATTGCTTGTCTTGTTATTGTTATTCCCAGTCCCACACAGCACCCTACCTGGGTTTTGGCAAATTTTCCTATCTTCCTGAGTTTTACTACTGTTGTGGTTAACTTTATTTTCTCCCACACTACCCCAAGTTTCTATCACTTACTCTCACTATATCTCATCATCTAACCCCACATAGGCATTCTGGAGTCAGCTCACATTCTCCCGCCTCCACCAAGAGTCGTACCTCCTTTTGACCTTTTATAAAAAGTGGCTACTTAGGTGAATTATCACGCTTATTGTGGTACTTCTCAAAGGATCTCCTATCTGTTCTCTACTTGTTAGCATGTTAATTCCCATAGAACAATCCCCCACTGTTTTACTTAATTTCACCTTCACCCTGCCCCTGATCACATACAAGATAGGGTGGGAGTTGTGAATACCGGTAAACCTGCAGAAGAGAGCCCACCAACAGGGAAAGCCCAATTGCAAGAAAAGACATCACACAAATGGAAGAAAGGCCAACCCTAGAGCATCCAGAAAAGGAAATCTAAGAGACCACACCACTGAGTCCTATAGAATTCCTACCACAGAAGTTCACATTACAAAGATAGCTGGCAAAGCAGAGCATCAGGAATCACAGAACAAAACAAAAAGAGTCCCCAAAAATAGGGAGACAAAGAAATAGCCATCAGTTGAAAGGAATGGAAGACTCCCTACTAAAAGAGCTAAATGAAACAGAGGCAAGCAAACTATGAGATAAAGAATTAAAAAGAATGGTAATAAGGATGCTCAAGGAATTCACAGACAAGTACAAGGAACTGAATGAGAACTACAACTGTATGAAAAAGGGAATAGAAACCTTAAACAAGAACTGGGAAGAAATGAAGACTACAATTTCTGAAATAAAAAATACATTAGAAGGAATGACAAGCAGACTGGATGAAGTAGAGGACCAAAGTAGTGAGCTGGAAGATAAGGTAGAAAGAAATGCCCAGGTAGAGCTGTTTGCTGCACACACACACACAAAGCTAAAAAAAAAAAAAAAAAAAAAAAAAAAAAAAAAAAAAAAAAAAAACCCTCAAAAAATATGAAGATATCCTAAGGGAAATGCAAGACTATATGAAATGCAATAATATTCAAATAATAGGAATACCAGAAGAAGAAGAAAAGGAGCAAGGGATGGAAGACCTATTTCAAAAAATAATGACATAAAACTGAAACCTGGAGAGGGAAAATACCATGCAAATTCAGGAAACACAGAGAATCCCAATCAAGAAGAACCCAAACAGACCTGCTCCAAGGCACATCAAATTAAAATGTCAAGTTTTAAAGATAAAGAGAGATTCTTAAAAGTAGCAAGGGAGAAACAAGAAGAAATATCCAGGGGTGCAAAGATAAGGCTAGCATCTGATTTTTTCACAGAAACACTACCAGCCAGAAGGGAATGGCAAGAAATATTCCAAGTAATGAAAAGCAAAGGCCTGCAACCAAGGGTACTCTACCAAGGAAGGCTCTCAACTGAAATGGAAGGAGAAATAAGGAGTTTCCCAGACCAAAAAAAAAAAAAAAAAAAAGGCTAAAAGAATGCATGTCTACCAAACCAGCACTTCAAGAGTTGCTAAAGGGATTGTTATAAGAAGAGGAAGAAAAAGAGAGAGGAATACAGATACAGAGTGAAAAATGAATAAGTTCCTATCAATAATAACCATACATTTTAATGGATTAAATGTTCCAATTAAAAGACACAGGGTATCTGAATGGATAAGAGAATATGACCCAAACGTATGCTGCCTATAGGAGACCACCTCAGAAAAAAGACCTACACAGATTGAGAGTTCAAGGGTTGGGAAAAAATATTCTAAGCAACGGATAGGAAAAATAAGACAGGGTAGCAACACTTATATTAGACAAAATCGACTTCAAAACAAAAGCCATAAAAACAGATACAGAAGGACACTACATAATACTCAAGAGAGGAATCCATCAAAGATGCATAAATATTGTAAACCAATATGCATCCAACATAGGAACACCCAAATATATAAGAAAATCTTGGAGGACTTCAAGAAAGGTGTAGACAGTAACACACTTATACTAGGAGATTTTAACACCCCACTGTCAAAAGTGGATAGATCTAAAGAAAATATCAAAAGAATATTGTGGGATTGAATAATGTCCTAGATCCAGTGGACTTAACTAATGTGTATAGAACCTTTCATCCCAAAGAAGCAAAATGCACATTCTTTTCAAATGCACATGGAATAGTTTCAAAGATAGACTACATGATAGGACACAAAACAAACCTCAACGAGTTCGAGAAAGTCGGAATCATATCAAGCATTTTCTTGGGCCATAAGAGCCTGAACCTAGAAACCAACCTCAAGGAAAAACAAAAAAACAAAAAAACTCAAAACACGCAAACTCATGGAGACTGAATAGCATGCTATTAAACTATGAATGTGTTAATAATGAAATCAAGCAAGATATCAAAAAGTTTCTGGAAACAAATGAAAATGAACACACAACTATCCAAAACTTATGGGACATAGTAGAGCTATGTCCGAGAGCGAAGTTCATAGTGATACAAGCCTGCCTGAAAGAGATAGAAACAGTTCAAATAAAGAACCTAACACAGCATCTACAAGAACTGGAGGAACAAGTTCTTAGAGTGATTAGAAGGGAGGAAATAACCAAAGTCAGAGCAGAATTAAATGACATAGAGACTAAGATAAAAATTCAAAGGATCAAGAAATCCAGAAGTTGGTTCTTTGAAAAGATAAACAAAATCAACAAACCAATAAGCAGACTCATCAAGAAAAAAAGGAAGAAGACCCAAATAAATAAATCAGAAATGAAAGAGGAGAGATCACAACTGATACCACAAAATACAAAGGACTGTAAGAAATTACTACAAAGAACTATATATGAAGAAATTTGAAAACCAGAGTGAAATGGACAAATATCTAGAAATATATAATCTTCCAAAACTGAATGAAGAAGAAGCAGAAAGCCTAGGGATAACTGCAGGGGAAATCGAAGCAGTATTCAAAAACATCCGGCACAAAAAAGCCCCAGACTAGATGGTTTCCCAGGGGAATATTATAAAACATTTAAGCAAGAGTTAAACCCTATCCTTTTCAGACTATTCCAAAAAATCCAAAAAGAGGGAAGACTCCAAAAGTCTTGTTATGAAGCCAGTATTATCCCAATTCCTTTACCAGATAAAGACACCACAAGGAAAGAAAACTACAGACCAATATCACTGATTAACATAGATGCTAAAATTTTTAACAAAATATTGGCAAACCACATCCAGTAACCCATTAAAAAGATCACCCCCCATGAGCAAATGGGATTCATCTCAGGGATGCAAGGATGGTACAATGTTCACCAATCAAAAAATGTAATACATCGCATAAACAGAAGGAGAGACAAAAATCATGTGATCATATCAATAGATACAGAAAAAGCATTTGACAAAGTATAGCCCCCTTTATGATCAAAACACCCAGCCAAGTGGAAGTAGAAGGAGCATACCTCAACATAATAAAGGCCATATATGCGAAACCCACAGACAACATCATACTCGAAGGACAAAACCTAAAATCTTTCCCATTAAGATCAGGAACAAGACAAGGGTGTCCACTTTCACCACTTCTATTCAACACAGTATTGGAGATCCTAACCACAGCAATCACACAAGAAAAAGAAATAAAAGGCATCCAGATTGGAAAGGAGGAAGTAAAACTGTCATTTTTTGCAGAAAATATGATTGTGTACATAGAAAATCCCATAGACTCCACCAAAAAACTACTTGACCTAATAAGTGAATGTGGCAAAACAGTGTGATACAAAGTCAATATTCAGAAAGTGAGGCATTCTTGTACACCAACAATGAAATATCAGAATCAGAAATCAGGAAAAAAAATCCCATTCACTATAGCAACAAAAAAATAAAAGTACCTAGGAATAAACCTTACCAAGGAGGCAAAAGACCTATACTCAGAAAACTACACAACACTGAAGAAAGAAATTAAGGAAGATACAAATAAATGGAAGCATATACCATGTTCATGGATCAGAAGAATTAACATCATCAGAATGTCAATACTACCAAAAGCAATTTACAGTTGCAATGCAATACCTAATAAAATACCAATAATATATTTCACGGATACAGAGAAAAACAATTCAAAAATTTATATGGAACCATAAATGACCCCAGATAGCTGCAGCAATTTTCAGAAAGAAGAACAAAGTAGGAGGGATCACAATACCTGATATCAAACTATACTACAAAGCTACTGTAATCAGAAGAGTCTAATACTGTCATAAGAACAGACACATAGACCGATGGAACTGAATAGAGAACCCAAAAATAAACCTATGTTAATTAATGGTCAATTAATATTCAGCAAAGGAGGCAAAAGCTTAAAATGGAGTAAAAATAACCTCTCAACAAATGGTGTTGGGAGATCTGGACAGCTACATGCAAAAAATGAAACTCAACCACCAACTTATACCATACTCAAAAATAAACTCGAGGTGTATAAAAGACTTAAATATAAGTCAGAAACTATAAAAGTCATAGAGGAGAGCATTGGCATGAAAAATCTCAGATATTCCACATCAATATTTTTATCAATATGTCCCCTAGAGCAAGGGACATAAAGGAAAGAATAAACAAATGGGACTTCATCAAATTAAAAACTTCCGCACAGCTAAAGAAAACAACACAAAATGAAAAGGGAACCAACTGTATGGTAAAATATATTTGCCAATGACAAGGGTTTGATCTCCAAAATATATAAAGAACTCACACAACTCCACTCTAGGAAAACAAACAACCCAATTAAGAAATGGGCAAAGGACCTGAACAGGTACTTCTCCAAAGAGGATGTACACAGAGCCCAGAGGCATATGAAAGGATGCTCAGCATCACTAGCCATCAGAGAGATGCAAATTAAAGCCACAATGAGATACCACTTCACACCAAACAGAGTGTTCATAATAACCAAATCAACAAACAAGTGCTGGCGAGGTTGCGGAAAAAAGGGGACTCTTGTACACTGTTGGCGGGAATGCAGACTGGTGCAGCCACTATGGAAAACAGTATGGAATTAGCTCAGAAAACTAATATTGGAGCTGCCTTTTTACCCAGCAATTCCACTGCTGGGGTTATACGCTAAAAATCCAGAAGCACCAGTTCAAAAGAACCTATGTACCCCAATGTTCATAGCAGAACAAGTTACAATAGCCAAGCTTTGGAAGCAACCTAAGTGCTCATCAGTAAATGAGTGGATCAAAATACTTAGGTACATTTACACAATGGAATACTACACAGCAGAAAGAAAGGAGGAGCTCCTACCATTTGCAACAGCACGGATGGATCTGGAGAGCATTATGCTGAGTGAAGTAAGCCAGGCGGTAAAAGATGAATACCATATGATTTCTCCTATAAGTGGAGACTAATCAACAGAACAAACAAACAGGTTAAATTTAACCAGAAACATTGAAGTGGAGAATGAACTGAGTGTGAACAGGGGAAGGGGGGAGGGGAAGATGGGGGGAAACAGAGGAAGGATGGTCAAGAAACATATATGTGGGACACATGGACAAAGTCAAAAGGGTGTGGGGTCAAGGGTGGGGAGAAAGGTAAATGGTGGGAGGAATGTGGACAAAACTGCACTTGAAGAACAATAAATTCTTTTTTAGTTGTAACTATGTGTGGTGATGGATTTTAACTAAACGTGACTATTCCATTTTAAAGGCATTTATGCATTTTTAATAATGTACTGCCTGTGTCATTCCATGGACAACTCCAAATCACCACCACTATTTCATAATCTACTTGTCTCTTTTGGATGCAAAGATGCTAGATCACTGACACTTCCAAGGCTATTTTTGCTGTGACGAGTGATTTCCTATTAGTATTTCATTCATAAGTTTCCATAAGACCACCATTGAAGATTAGGGACTTTTGTCTCTTCTTATGTAAACTGGTACATGACCTGTGACTTGTCTATCTTAAGAGGAAAGGGCCTACTTCCTGGGAGTGTAAACTGAGCAATTACAGTGAGTCTTGAGCTGAATCCCATGTTTGTTTTAAGGTTTTGTTATTTCCATCTTAAATTTTTAGTTTTTGAACATAGAACCTCACATTTCAGTTTTCATTGGACCCTGAAAATTATGTAGCCAATTCTGGATAGGTGTTATAAAGACCGAATGAAATAATATAATACTGAAGAGTGCTCAAACCCTACAAAATAATTTCTTGTATTGTCCTCAAAAAATACTTAGGGAAATGCTTAAACACAAGAAAGAGACAAATTATTCATCACTGAACCATATTTCAAGGTCTAGCTAAAGAAAATCACAACCATTTTAAAGCCATTCACAATCTTCAGTTGAAGGCTGTTAGCAGTAAACACTTAAGTTGGGAAAAGCAGAATCATAATAGCTGGTTTTAGCAGTAAAGGGATTTATTTTTCTTCTCAATCCATTTTCTGTATAACAAGCCCTAATCTGCTAGGGTGCCCATTGTATGCAATGAATGAACTTCCTTCTTGTACGTGTAAAATGGTACTATTATGAAACACCTTAGAGAAAATTGAGAAAATAATCACTTAAATCATCTTTGTATTGTGTGGTTCAGGTGAGAAACCCCAGTAGGATAGTGTTTGAAGTGTCTAGAGCCAGGAGCAACATCCTAAATCCAAGGTTGAATGCCTCCACAAACACCCCATCACTACAGGCCCTCCAGCTCTCTATCACAGATAGCAAGTACCAGGCAGCAGAGTATGCATGCATCATCTCAAGGGTGACTTCCCCCATCACCCTTGGTAGAATGCGAGTCCCACCCTATGGCTTCTTCCTAGCATTGCCCTCTTTAGAACCCAAGTCCTATACTGGTTTCTCTTACTAGTGCTGCCTAAGTCATATGCATATTCCATTTCAAGAAAGGCCAGGAAATTGAGTTTGTGACTTCTACATTAGGCAGGCAAGAGTCATAAAACAGGAAATAACTGACCCTCCATCATCATGAAAAACGTCAAGTAGAGAGGAAATAGCTTTTAATTTAGTGGTTCTTAGCTGGACATGGTTTTGTCCCAGGGACTTTTTGACAATACATGAAAACATTTTGCTTGTCATAACTTGGTGGGGGTGGGGATCGAGGAAGAGAAAGGGGTGTGATACCATCAGCTTGTGAATGGAAAACAGCAATGCTGTTAAACATCCTACATTGCCCAGGTTAGCCCCCCACAATGGAGAAGTGTCTAGAGCCAAAAATGTCAGTAGTGTCATTGTTGAGAAACTCTGCCTTAATCTGCCTTTTCCTAGTACTTACCATGGGTCTTTCACATAATAATGACTGTGGGTAAAGACCAAAAATCTGTATGATTTTAAGTGCTTCAGGTGATACTGAAATAGCCATGTTTTGCATTCAACATAGCCATTTTTAATATATGGTAAATGTGTGTATTTCAATTTAAATAATAAGTATTAACATTTATTCTAGTTAAACTGTAATCTCTTTATCTGATTAATTTTTGTCAATGACTAATGTGTGTCCCCCAGAATAATAGTTTGCACCTAATAGTTCTTAAAGAATATTTGTTTCTTGCATAGCTATTGTGTGACAGACATTGTGCTATGTGCTTTTGCATTATAATCTCACTTAAATTCACAGCAAAACTATGCAATAAGCTTTACTATTCCTATGATAAATGAGAAAAATAAAAGTTGCAAATAATTACATAACCATATTTACAATGTTAGAGCTGGCATTATTTAATCAGTTCTTGTAAAATTGTTTTTTTATTCCCCATTTATTTATTCACTTTTTTGTAAGTGATTCCAAAAATATTTGTAAATAATGAAAAATCAAATAATTCCTACTTTCAAGTTGCTTGGGGGTCTCATTGGAGACAGAAAAATGAATAGACTCTTTTAAATGTATTGTGAAAAGGTAAGGAAATCATGATGTATAAAGGTTCTTATAGAAATTGGAACTATGTCTAGACTAGAGGGTAATGGAATGCCAGACTGGAGGAGAGGTGTGTGCACTGAGCTTAGAGTGAAAAGATAGCCAGCAACGATGCAAAGGGAGGTCATCTCACAGTAGGTGCAAAATGATCACTTACAAGGAATTGTATTTGTCCCTTCCGATGATCCTTTTAAATACCAAATGTAATGTGGATCAGTCAATTTAAGTAATGGTGGAATAAAACAACTGCCAAATTCAGGTAGGAGATGCTGATTATTAAGTGTTAATAAACAGTATTAAGTGGTGGGATCTGGACTTAATGTAAGAGAAACAGAAAATGCAGCAGATTAAATGGTGCTCAGGTATTTAATTGGTCACCTGAATGGATGGTAAGACAAATCATTTTGAGTAGTCAAACCTGCGCTCAGTTGAAGAAAGGACAATCAGTTCAGCTTCCAAAGTATTGTGTGACTGCCACATATAATGCTATGGACCTATTCAATATAATTTTCTACTAGGTTACTCAAATACTAAGACAAAGGAAACTTTGTTCTGTTTTTAAAATATTAGTTCTTCTAAGAATTATTATTTCTTTTACTGCTGAGATTTCTATTATATAGCTGTCAACATATCTTTTCTTGTCCAGTACATTCCATGATTTTTTTAAATCTCTTTTTTTATATATCTTCTAGGAGTGGGGCCTTCTTCAAGCTATTCTTTCAGTGCTTTATTATTCCTTAAATTGGCATATTTTGGTACTTATTGCATCTACTGAGTTTCTTTAAGCAACATGTTTATCATATCTAGAATCTCTTTCATGAATATCTATTTCTGTTCTTCATAAATTTTTTTTTCTGTTTCACATTTTCAATACCAACTTCTACTTACAAAAAGCCATTTTGGGTTCTATTATTTAATTTGTAATCTATCTGGTCTATTAATTGTGCTTCCTCTGCTACATGTGATCCAATTTTTGTTTCTCTTTCATGTTGTATATGTCCATAATTTTCTCAATATTTTTTAAACTCATATGTATATATATGAGTTTATATATAATAAACTCATATTTTTTAAAATTATCTACTGATATTTCTGTTTTTGGGTACCCACAGTGGTGATCAAATCTCTGAATCTGGGTACAAGATCTTTACAGCTAAAAAGTGTAGAAGTGTCCTGTGTAAAAAAAGAGCTTCTGGTGTGACATCAGGGACTCAGGTATTCTGTATCCTCTCTCCCCACATATACATATATGGGTTAATACTGTTCCTTGAGATAATATCACCTAATATCTACCCTAGATACTTCTCTTTTTAAAGAGATACCTCTTACAATTATTTTTTAAAGGATGATGTATGTTACCCTCCCCTTATTCCCAATCCATACTATTTTTCATACCAATTTACCATGCAGTCTCTTTTGGGCACTGGCTCTGAACCACCATATTTCTACCTTGGAGGTGACAGGGCTGGATAGCACTCCTGCCCCCTCACTCCCACACCACACTCTGGTTGATTCTGAGACTTACTCATGCTGTTTCTCACCTTTATGACCTTTCCAGAGAGAATTCCAACAGTGATTATGGGTTTGCCACTTTCTTCAGAACTGAAAATCTCATTTCATTTGTTTGATTACCTGCTCTCATACAGTATTGTTCTTACTTTGTGGTCTTGTTAATATTTTAAGAACCCCATTTTAAATAAGGACATTTAAGTGTTTCTCTTTATAAATGCTATTCTCCTTTGAAGATGTGATAATTGCACTTGAAGTTCTTTGAGGTAATTATCACAAGCCATCTTATTGTTTTTTCTTTAAATGTCTACAAAAAATTATAGTAAAAGATTTAGGGTAATATTCTTTGCAAAAATATTGCAATTTGTATGAACATCTTAGAGAACAGGAATTATTCACTTTTATATGCCTAGCATATAACCTAGGTCCTAGCATGTGGTACAAGAAGTATGCCCCCATAATGCCCATATTATTAAAATGCTGGAATCAAAAGGGCATGATGTTTGGTGTCAGACAAAACTGGGTTCAAATTTAACTATACAACTAAGCCAGATGTTTGCTTTAGCTAAAATTATTTAATTGTTCTAATATAAAAGGATAATGTTGACTGTAAAAATAGAATGTACTAACATACATAAATTACATAGTAAGTACAGTGTTTGATGCTTAATACATTTTCATCGTATGGTAGCTATTATTGTTGTAACAGTAAGTATTAACTTTATTTTTACATGTAACATTTACAGATCTGATTCTCCACATACTGT
This sequence comes from Mormoops blainvillei, assembly GCA_004026545.1. NCBI lineage: Eukaryota > Metazoa > Chordata > Mammalia > Chiroptera > Mormoopidae > Mormoops > Mormoops blainvillei. The sequence continues at coordinate 95,262 of PVJD01005401.1, forward strand.
GTGAACCTCTGAGCTGGCTTACATGATTCTAGGATCATCTAATCAATCCTGAATACTGCTGCCAAATCCCTCTTTCTTAAAACCACTTTGATCACTTCAGGTTCTTATTCCAAGGCTTTGATGGTGTCATTTCCTATTATACCTAAACACAATTTCTCTGCTTGGCTTTAATGACTCACCATGACTTGGCTTCATCCTACATATAAGTGCTAGTCAAGATTCTTTGGTTATAAAAAACAGAAAACCAATTGAGAAATTCCAAGTAAGGGTGGTGGATATAACTTTTTTCATAGCGCTATAACCCTGTGATGAACACAAAATCTAAAAAAAACATGCTCAGAAAGAATGTTGCTGGGAAGTAGCTGGGGGAACTAACTTCTTATGCTTCAGTAGTTACAAACCCTTTACTCATTTACTTCATCTGCTTTAGAATCCCTTCTGCTGGAGAATGGCAATGCACAGCCACCAACTTCAAGTCAATACATTTCTGCGGAGGCAGTAATTCCTAATAACTAGCTATAGCATCTGCATCTCTTTAAATGGGATTTGGCAACTGCCTCTGGTCAGAAGTGGCAGAATTTGGGAACTGGCAGGTGGGTGAAGTGTGTTTTCCAGGCACTGGTTGCTTAGACAGTTTACAAAGGATTATGAAGGTGTCACATACAGCAGAGTATTCAGTTTTTCAGTACTCATTCTCTACGCCATTCAGACGAGCCTTCCCTGTAACAATGAACAAAACTCATTCTAACCTTCTTCATTGTATTTGCTCTTGATATCCAGGCCCTAACAAATGGTTTATATTTTATTTTTCTCCCTTATTTCTACAAACATGCAAGGTGATTTCTAAAATGGTTAACAGGGCATAAATACATACTTGATAAGTGAGTAGACATGTAAAGGAAGAATACTTTTCAGGATCATCTCACCTATTGATTTCTAATTCTGTGCTTCCATAAATTTGTCTGTCCACTTCATAAGACATTGCACACAATTACATGATTTATGAAAGCAGGTTTTTTTAAAGCTATTCTGTCATGGACTCCCCATTGTTTAATATGTGTTAACGTGACCTTCTTTGGGCATTATATAGATTAGAGCAGAAATCATGTCTAAATATCTATTATACTTCCTTGAAATCAGTTTATAAACAATAAATACCTTTTGAACCAGGCCAAGATTTGGTCAAAACCAGAACAAACCAATTTAGAAAAGCTGAGTTTGTTTAGACATTTTACGCAGGAATAATGATGTGAAAATTACTGCTAAAATCATAATTATTTTTGTAAGTTATTTATAGTGATCATTGCTCACTGCTCATAGAATAGCTGAAACTCAATGTACCATTTGTTTTTATTTTTCTTTTTTACTTTTATTCATGAAGTGAAATAGAAAAATGATAGTATAGAGGAGTAAGACAATTACCTAGATGATAACTTTAATCCTAGTCAACACGAAAAAATTTGAAAGCATTGAGTGAGCACCATTTAATATATCAATATCAGAGACTTAATAATATTTATCATATTCTTAAACTGACTTTTTATCACAGCAGTTAACAAAGAAGCAAGAGCTCTAGCTACTCATATTTTTAAATATCTAAGAAGTAATTGAAATTATGGTTTTGATACATGCATTCATAAACCTGTAACAATCACAAAAGCTAGATTCGAGCATTTAGTGTTTGTTAGGCATTATACTCATTGCTTTATCTTAGATTTTCCATTTTATTATCATATCTACGAAAGAGTTTACTAATATTTTACCATATGAAACCATAAAACTGAGGCTGAAGTAGTTTGAGTAATTTGCCCAAGGACACAGTCAATCAGTGGTAGATTTCTAACCCTGTTATGTCTTAACAATATGTCTTAGCTTGAAGCAAAGCAGACAATTGACATTTCCTGATGAAACCGATTGGATTTTAGTAGAATACAGTTGATTTGGGGTACATTTATCTTTCAGAATATGAAAGTAAAAATAAATTATTATATTGAATTCAGTAATTTTGAATATAATTTACCAAAAAGTTTTTAAAGCAGAACTCATTATTTCTTTGGCAAATACCAACTGTGGGAAGAAACTATTTTAAACTGAAATTCTCTCCTTCTATCTTCTTTTATTGTTCAATTTTTAATTGAGTTTAATGTTTCAACAGACCATAGACTCTGAATCTTCAGTGCATTTATGTAATTTTTTATAGTTTTAGAGGAATTTCTTAATGCAAAAATGTCTTTTGAATTCTTACTTCAAATAATTGCAGTGTGCCACATCACAGATGACTCATAGGTTTTACTGAGTTTTGTGAAGTGTAGATGCTTTTGTAATAGTAAGGAAGATATATAGTATCATGCTGTTGTATTTCTTCTGTTTCTTTTAATAAAGTTAAAAAGAAAACTACATTGGCAAGTTGCAAATACTTTTAGTCCATCCCATTCTACTCTGGTTAGTATGGCATTTCCAGTTTGACTTTATTGCTTAACCTAAATGTTATCTATTTTTGTTTGGAGAAGGAAGAAGGAAGTGAGATCTATGACTTTTGAGTGTCAAGATCAAAATAGGAGGATAAATAGGAAAAGGGAAACAAGATACATGTTCATCTCTCTGTTTTCCAAATTTTCCATTTCTGTGAATCCAAAACTTAGTCAAGCTCATTTATGTACGTATCATTAAATATTTAAAGGGAAGAATATTAAAAGGCTTAGATGCATGACAGAATATGTAAAATTAAAGTAAGCTTTTCCAGATAGCACTTCTCAAACAATACTGTGCAAAAAAATCACCTGGATCTTGTTACAATAACTATTCTGAACCAGTAGGTTTGGCATAAAGCCCATAATTCAGCAGTTCAAACAAGTATTCAAGAGATGTGGTTGATGCATGATCCACTTTTTTAGTAGAAAATATTTAAAAGGAATTGCTTGATTTCTGGAATATTTTGAGATCCAAAGTATAGCAATAAGAAGTAAAGTAAACACTCAATGTAGACAAAGTACACTTATCCCCCCTCAACTTTCTAGATAGCTACTGTTTTAACCACCAGACCAGAATGATAAGAATAAACAACTTTTTATAGATGTACTTACAAAAATCACCATTTTCTACAAAAACTATTAATTTTAAGGAATTTAGGTACCTAGTTATACTTTTATAATATTAAAGTAGTAACTAGGATTCTACAAACTCAAGTGTATCCATGGATTAGGCAAGTGACATGAAAGTGTGGCAGAGATTGCTGTAAGAAAGTAAGCTCTATGCCCTAAGTATGTTTCTACTGCATATCTTGTGCTAGGTAGAATTAAAAAAAAAAAAAAAAAAGAAATCCCACTGTGCCATGCCTTTGTTTAAGCCCATCTCATTGATTATGGGCAGGAGATTTAACTTTCTTCCAACCAAGAGAATATGTATGGTAAACTGGGATAAAATATTCCTCTCCTGATCATATTACTGACTCTGGCAAAGGTGACAGGATTTTGCAGCTGTAACTGAGGCCCTTATACAGTGAACTTTATGTTAATCAAAAGGAAGATAATCCTGGGTGAGTGTGACTTAATCAGGTGAGACACTGAAAAGAAGGTCAAAAGGACAGACACCAAAGAGAGAAAATCTGCATCAAATTTAGCATTAAGCTTAAATATTCCTTTGCAGAAATATATAAAGCCATGCCCTGGTGTGTGTGTGTGTATGTGTACCTATCCAGAAGATATCCACCCATGCAATATGAAAAATAGAGACATTTATTGAAGAAGATACAAGAAACATTACACATAGGATAATGATGCCTTAGTACCCTTCAAAGTAGGCACCTTGGGATCTCACACAGTTCTCCCAAGCGCCATCAGCTTTCCCATTATATTTTCCTGAATCTCATCCATGGTCTGAAATCTCTTCCCTTACAAAGGTGATTTCAGTTTAGGGAAAAGCCAGAAGTTGTAGGGCACCAAATCTGGGCTGTAGTGGGGCTGAGTCACCTGGGTGATAGGATGTTTCACCAAAACACTCTGCATGAGACATGATGCATGAGCAGGTGCATTGTCATGATGAAGCTGCCAATCACCAGTTGCCCATAGGTGCGGCCTTCTGACTCATTAAAATAGTTTCCATGGTGGAATGTTCAAACTTAATGCAAAATTTGATGCAGATTTGTTGCTCTACTCACTCGGTCATTTTGAATGTGACAGCCACACAGTACACATGTTTCCTCAATGGCATATACCTCTCCTACTGACTAGTACAGTGAAGTCATCATTGTTCACACACACACATTAAAACCTACTCTCTTTGGCTGCCAGGTTACATTGATGTCACACAAACCGTTCTCATTATATTAACAATGGTTGGACTTTTTCCAGACAGGTGTGTGTGTGTGTTTGTGTGTGTGTGTGTGAGTGTGTGTGTGTCCACAAGAGCCTGGGGAGACAGATCATTTGAATCTTACACTATAAACTTTATGTAGTCACAGGTGTAACGTTATTATTATAACTTTTCTCAAGTATTTCCAAGAATACCTCAGCCATTTCTTCACCCTTGTGATTGTTTTGTTCATTTAAAAACTTAGAGATTCACCCTTTAACAATGTTATGTGAGAGTCTGTATGTGCCAGGCATTATCCTAGGCACCAGGAACATAGTACAGCATAAAGAGCATGCCCTGGCCCATGTGTGGAAGACTAGCCTATGTAGAGGTCTCCAATAAGAAGAAATAATTGAAAGAACAAGATACATAATACATAAGAGAAAGGGAAAAGAAGAATTGAAAACACTAAGTATTTTTATAAATGAAAAAGTATTTAAAAATATTACTATGTGTAAAAACCAGCTTACTAAAAAAAATAGTATTTTGTGTTACTACTGGGGTAAGTTTTAAATATTATATTTAGCAATAAGCATTGCTAAACATTTTGTATGACTTTGACACACATACAACATTAATTAGTAGCAATCTCATTATAAGAAATCCCTATTTATATTCTCAAACTATTTTAGACAAAACTCTTTATTTTTCAGAAAAATTTATATCAAAATGATAGCATGTGATTTTCTGTATGCCGAACTGGATTTTGTCCAAAAAACTCTCAAGCTAAAATAATCGTCAGTAGGTTATTGTGGTTTTCAGGAGAGATCAAAGGAGGCTTTCATAATGCATAAAACATGTATGTTTATAATATATCATAAACATTCAAGTAGATGTGACTACAACACATTTAGTTCCTTAATAAGGCTGCATAGTAGAGTTTAAGTTAAACCATTTGGTTGAGTTTTCACTTTTGATTTGAGACATTTTAACTTGGGTTTTGCCAAGCTGAGCATTGTTTTTAATCTAAGTGAATCACTTGATTCATTTCATCCTAATGCCCTTTCATACTGTATTTTGACCTACACCTAAACCTCTTTGAATGCATGAGCATTGAATGAATGGAGAGATTCTCAATCAGTTGACAGAATGCCATCAGCTTCATGGTAATTTTCAATTCTTATGCATGAATCTCATGGCAGATCATAAATATTTTTATTGGAAAAATTTAATATACCTTTTTTAAAAGTAAAATATATGAATGAAGTTAAAGCATATGAGGTCTTGTAGTCAGGAAATTAATGTCCTTTTGTTATATCAAAACCACACACACAAACTTGACAGAAATTTCTTATGAATTACTAATGGGGGCTTAATCCTGACAAGGCTTTATTTGTTCAAGAGTCAGATCCCAGGTCTGGTTGCTCAAAAAGCCAATTACCAAAAAATATCCTCTGTTGCTGCTGTCATTAAGAGACAGACACTGATGACAGTTTAACTTGGTTTCAGAGAGGGCCACAGCTGCTTGCCAGGCAAGCCAAGTACCTCTGGAAAACGCCCGGGTGCAGACTGACCCTGCAGTAATTGAGGTTATGAAAAGGCTCTTGTTCTCAGAACTCTTGAATGAACACCTTCCCAGTGGGACCCTTGAGGACGGCAGACCCTCTGCACTGCTGAACTGCTCGAACCTCAGCCCTGAGCCAAAGGTCAGGTCAAAAAACAAATGTTGAGGGTGGGACTTAGGAATGCTAGAGAGTAGCACATTTGGCTGGAGTCCTCAATTCCTTGCATGGTTTTGCTGGATGCTCTCTTTCATCTACTCTGCCCCAAAAATAAGCACAGAAACTGAAATCTGTTAGCACTTTGACCTGGGTGTCATGTGGAAATCTTCTCTTGCTGATTTTTGGCCACCCCATCATTAAAAGCAAGGGAGTGGTTATGATACAGGCTTCACTGGTGCAGCAAACTGAACCATGTGCTGAAATCGCTGGCATTCTACTGACTGAGGCAGGCAAAAAACCCAACTACTGAGCCATTCCTCACCAGCAATCGTCATATCCATTAGGTGAGAATTAACATGGAAGTGGTCAAGGAAAATAAGGATAATTAGCCCAATCAAATGAATTGCACAAAAAACATTTCTAGAAAAGCACCTCCCATCAATCATTGGTGCTATTAGCTATGATTGATGTGATAAAACTTTGTTTTTTAAAATTAGTAGCAACAATTATCCAGAAAGAAAATTATTGATAGCTCAGTGGGTTTCAAAGGTCAGAATTAAATAAATATGCTTGCCTTTAAGCATGATATAAAAGACACACAGCTATAGCATGATTTTACTGGTATTTTAAAAAAAAATTTTACATAAAAGTATTTTGTAATTATTATCTGGTAGGCAATTGTTTTATATTTGAAATTAAAATTTGAATATGAATGTGCACAGTAACAAAAGAAGGAGACCATTATTTTATTCATTTCCCTAATGTTCATATTGTTTCTTCTATGTTCAAGGTAGGATGGTAAGAGCCAGAGAAACACTGGTTAGGAAAGAGTCAATGTCATTATGGGACTTACAGTCATGTTCTGAATATTTTCTAGTGAAACAAATGTAGTGAAATGTTCAAGGTTACTTTGTAGTTTTTCAAGATCTGAGAAGCTGATACCCACCACAATAAAGAAATTTGTGATAAGAGGAGTAACAAATTATTTTTCAATTCTCTTTTGAAGTAGTTTTTAGACCCTTTGAACAATACCCTAAACAGCAAGGTCATACTTCTATCAGAGGGGTCTTATTAGAGTAGTTTTAGTCACCACATTTATTCCTAGTTTCTCATACCTCTTGATGCCTCTGAGGTCAAGGAGCACATATATTAACTTGGTGACTTTGATAACCTTTTTATGGGGCTCACTAGAGAAACAATAAAAATCTAAGGTTTTCTTATAAAATTCAGGATAAAAATCTGTAGAAATCATGTAAGTCTAAGTTACAATTGAGCTCAAAATATAATTTAGATCTGACGTTTTATTAAATGTTAAAACAGTTGGTGCATTTAACAGTAAAGAGGCAGTCAGTATAAAAGAGTAGTGGCCTTGGGGTCAGGTTAGCCAAGTTGGTTACAAAGTCCTTTGCAAATGTCATATTGTCCCGTGATTCACTTTCCTTCAACATGAATTTTTATTTACAATGCAAAATTAACATCCCAGGCAGTTCTAACATTTTGACATTCAGTAAACATATATATGAATGTAGGTATGTAACTGGAGAAGGTAGATTATAGATAGATTGATAATATGGAATTTGGTGTGATGTTGCTTAGAAAAATGAGGAATTATGTAAATCACCTATGTTGTAACATTAAAATAACCAAACACAATATTTTTGAACACTTAAAAATCTATTTTTCTCTGATAAGTTTATTCAAATTATATATCTAATAATGTAATGAGGAAATTAAATATTGTACAGAAACTACTATGAGATTCCAAATGGTAAAAGTCTAAATAACATTATTTTATTTACCTCTTATTATTGATTTTTAATTGTAGTTTAGTTAGTGGATAACTCATTTGCTATTATTTTCCATATATTGTCATTTAATCATGGTTAACATCAAAATTAAATATCAGCTGAATAATAATGATTTTCAACTTACTATCCTATCTATAAAAGATGTTGGAAATATATTTGTTATTCTGAGAAAAAACAAAATGTATACTCTTAGAAAAAATGTATTTGGAGGAATTATGTTTAAAGACTCCTTAGCAGGCTAGCCTTCTGAATTCACTAGGATTCCTTATACAATCCTCCCCATCACCCCCGCAACCTGTGTGTGGTGACCTGGGATACCATCCCACTTCAACAGAAAATAGGTGGTTTTAATATCACAAAACTTACATAGAAGATCTTACATAGTTCAAATCTTAAAACCGCAAGAATGTTGTACTTGACACAATGTTACATCAGAATTACAAAGTAAGATAGAAGCGATAAAAATGGAAAATTGATGTTTATGTAAAACTATTATTGTAACTCTTCAATACTAACTAATAACACCACAGATTAGAAGTAGATTTCTTTAGATAAAGTAGGAAGAAATGTGAATTAATTGCATAGAAATACTTAAATTTACTAACATAGAAATGACAATAATCTGTGACATCTTCATTTTATCAACATTAAATTCTAATAAACTAAAAGGCACCTAAGCCTCAAGGAATGATCCTGGATTTTGGTTATTTTTTAACTTTAAGAGCCTCATATTTCCCCTTTTTGCTTTTTTGCTCTTTCACCATTTGTGAACATGTGACTCACCCTTCCCTCTTCGGTGTCGTCTCCCAGTGATGTGGGTTATGAAGACTGCCCCTTTGAATTTCAGTCTTTTAGGACTGGTACTTGCAGACTGTGCTTTGAGCTCTCAGAATACCTTTTGTTTTTTTGGTAATTTTATAGTCACGGTGCAATGATTCTTTTATATCATTTCACACCCTTGCTGCCCTACCCCATTCTCTTCACCGCCACCCCCAGGTTTTCTCATTCTGCTTTTGCCTGCCACAGAGCTTCCTGAAGGAGCAGCATCATAAAAGATTGTGCACTTGGCTTCAAGTTCTATTGAGGGCATAACCTTTTCTTCTTTTACATATATATATATATATATATATATATATATATATATATAATACAAATATATACATATATCACATATAATAAAATATACATATACATATATTTTTATATTTTATAATTACATATAAAATATATATAGTACCTTGTCATGCCATGGTCTTCATCTATATCTACCCAGCCATCATCTTTTTTAACTTTTAGATTTTCCTTACTTTTCTATTATCACATACAATATTTTTAATTTAGAAAATGAAATAAAAATAAAAAACATCTTTAATCAAACCACCCCACAAAATAGAAAAACATTGAAGGCTGTAGCACAGGAGCCCCAAACCAAGGAGTTGCTTAAGTGTCATGATATTCTCAAAATAATCACTTGGTGGACTAGCCGATATGGACAGGTCCTATATCATTCACATGATGGGAGTTCACCAAAGGCAGTGGGTCGGTGTGAGAGAGACTGCACCTCCTCCAGACTGAGGCTTATTATAAGTGGGGGGTCCCAGACAAAGGCAGTACAGGCCCAGTTTGCACAAACCTAAATTTGGCCCAGAGCTACACTACATCAGTTTGTACATGCAGAAGGAAGGCATCAGCAAGCAGTTATAAAGACAAGAAGCCACTACCAAAAGGAGATAAGGAAGGAGTTACAATCTGTTCCCCAAACAAAACACATTCCTTTGGCCAGAGACCCCTGTCCCTGGTGGAAGGAGAGCTATGCATTGACCCCACGCTCCACATCAACATTGCTCTTCCAGCCATATTCTTCATGTTAAATCTTCTAGTACAGGACCTGTGTGGTAAACATGTTAGTAATTTGCATCTGTATAACACAGATACAGTAAAGGCTACACCTTAAGACTAAAAGTATAATACAGAAACCAAACAGACCCAGGAGAAGGTAACGCCACCAATAGTCTTTAGCAATTAGTACCATAATATTCTTGCACTGGGTGGCTGCCATCCACTCCATGAGTTGCACAGTATCATTTGCAGTCCCATTTCTGCATTCAATGCATGTGGGTCATACTTCTACCTCTAATACTGACAACCACCCCACACCATCCCAAACTGCGTACATGAGCTACGGCTTTGTGCAGTTAGCCCGCTCTCTCATGATGGAAAACACCTTCTCATGCATCTGTTTGAAGAGGGGATCAGAAGCCTTCCAGCCTTGCAGCCAGCCTCAGGATGTCTGGTTCACAGGGTCGATCTGCCATGGCAGGCTGACAAAGGCCATGGTCAGGAAATCTGTACAGACCCAACAATCTGAGAGGTTGTTCTCATGAGCCAGCATTACTGCCCATTGAGGGAAGGTGTTGCTCCTGTAGAATTTAACAAGGCAACCCCCAAGAATTCGACAGAGAAACCAGATAAACAAGGTTATAGTATCCATTCTATGAAAACAGAAAGAATACAAAGGTTAACAAACACAGCCAATCACAAACCAGCTTCTGAGTCTGCAAGAGTGTCAGAAGAGACTTCCAAATGTTAGGCATTTGCTAGAATGAAATTAAGCATTAACAATCCAATAGATCTTCTTTATTTGTAGTCTAAATGCCTTTGGTGATATACTGCATCAGTAGTTCCTAATAATTCCAAATCAAAGGATGAAGGAAAAATGAAACAATAGTTTGAAAGAAAACTGGAGAAACTCAGGATCAAGTCTAGTTCATAAGAGAAATAAAATTTTATAGACAACTTACTGAATGAGTCTACTTTCCATAACTGTCTGCAATAGATTTTATTGAAACAATTTTTCCCCTAAAATCACCCTCACTTTTATTGAAGAGCCAAATTAAGACCAATTCATTTATTACATTAAGTCCAGTTTCAACTTGGCCTGATATTTGCATAAACACAACAGGAATAGCAATAGATCATATAAGCTTTTTGAGACTGTTTTACTGGAACTTACACAAGTAACCTTTAGATTAAACTTCTGTCAACCCATACACACCTGTCATCAGGCTTTGCCTATAGTCCCTAATTCCTCAAGTTCTAGAGGTTTTCTCCTTGCTATCTTTCAGGAAAGCAACTTTTGCTCTTTATTTGGAAAGACTGCCATGAACCACATGATCAAACACAGCACCAGGCCATTTCTCCAGTGGGCTTTTATTGGATTTAAAAGTCAATCTCTGTTCCTCAAGGTTTTATGATAACAACTAGAGACCAGGTATGTCTCCTTCAGGCAGGGCATTCCAGTCAAAGCCTTGATTAATAAAATCACTATTGGAAACTGGGTTTATGAGTCCTGTTTTGAAGAAATCAGATTCTTATTGGATTTATGCAAACATACATATTGCCATGGAAAAAATAATACTCATTAAGAGCTTCTAAGTTCATGTGGGATTAGGTAGGGAGAAAAATATAGTGCCTCAACATTGCTTATGAAAGTATACTTTATCAAATTGCTTTAAGAAACAGAAAGTTTTCTCATGTATGAAAAAAATAATAAAAAATTAGTAATAACTTTCAGCAAAAAGTTAAAAGAACCACAATTATCTTCAGTTTATTATGTCCTATAATAAATATCTGTTTATCCTGATTATCTGCAAGCACCACCATGTCCAGTCATTTCAAAGACTTTCAGGAACCTTCACACAGCAGAAAGGTAAGATCCAAAAATATATTCTCAGAAATATATGATCCAAAGTAAGTCAGAGTCCATTCCATGAACCTCTCCCAAGAGATAATATCTTTTTGCAAATGCATTAGAGCAAAGTACTGATTATTTATAAATGACAAAACTTAAAACGACATGGTTACAGAGTTGAGTATACTGGAATTGACAAAGGAATTTGCTTTCCTGTAACATTTTAAAATAACAACTAAAATTACAAATTAAAGTATGTCAGAACTTATATAATCTCTAGAATACCTACTTTAATAAAAATGTGTGTACAAATAAAACATACTTATTATTTCTTTATTTGACAAATTTTTCCATGTACTTTAAGCATGTTAAATTGACCTAATTAGTTCAAAGACTTATTTTACAACAGAGGGAAATGTTTTAGTTTCCATATAAATTTTTGAAATATTTTCTAGATCTGTAAAATATGCCATTGGTATTTTAATAGGGATTGTATTGAATCTGTAGATTGCTTTGGATAGTATGCACATTTTAATGATGTTAATTATTCCAATCCATGAACACAGTATATACTTCCATTTATTTGTATCTTCCTTCATTTCTTTCTTCAGTATTCTGTAATTTTCCAAGCACAGGTCTTCTACCTCCATGATTAAATTTATTCCTAGGCCTTGTTGCTATAGTAAATGGGATTTTTTTTCCTAGATTCTCTTTCTCATAGTTCATTTTGGGTGTAAAAAATGTCTTCAGTTTCTGAATATTGGCTTTGTATCCTGCTACTTTGCCAAATTCACTTATTATTTTGAGTAGTTTTTTGGTGGAGACTGTAGGGTTTTCTGTGTACACTATCATGTCATCTGCAAACAATGACAGTTTTCCTTTCTTCTTCCCAATTTGGATGCCTTTTATTTTGTTTTCTTGTCTGATCACTGTAGCTAGAACTTCCAAAACTGCGTTGAATAAAAGCAGTGAAAGCAAATGCCCTTTTCTTGCTCCCAATCTTAAGGGAAACACTTTAAGTTTTTGCCCCTTGAAAACAAAGTTGATTGTATCTTTCTCATACATGGCCTCTATTATGTTGAGGCATGCTCCCTCTAATCCTACTTTGCTGAGTGTTTTTATCATACACATGTACTGGATTTTATCAAATGTTTTGCCAGTATCTATTGATATGATCATGTAGTTTTTGTCCTTCATTTTTTTTAAGTGGTGTATTACATTTATTGATTTGCAAGTACTGTATGATCCTTGTATTCTTGGGAAAAATCCCACTTGATCATGGTGTATGATCTTTTTTAATGTATTACTGCATCTGGTTTGCCAATATTTTGTTGAGGATTTTAGCATCTATGTTCATTAGAAATACTGGTCTGTAATTTTCTTTCTTTGTTATATCTTTACCTGGCTTTGGAATTAGGATAATAATGGCCTCATAAGTGTCCATCAGTAAATGAATGGATCAAAACTGTGGTACATTTACACAATAGAATACTATGCAGCAGAAAGAAAGAGAGCTACTAACCTTCACAGCAGTGTGGATGGAACTTCCACTTCCATCCTTCATTTGGCAAAATTTTGCTTGTGAAGTCATGTGATTTAGGGTTTTTGTATGTCAGGAGTTTTTTGATTACTGCTTTGATTTTACTGGTTTTTATCAATCTATTCAGGCTTTCTGCTTGCTCTTGATTCAGTTTTGGAAGCTTCTATGTTTCTAGAGATTTATCCAATTTGTCCGAGTTTTCCAATATCTTGGCATATAGTTGTTCATAGTGATTTCTTACAATCCCTTGTATTTCTGAAGTATCAATAGTTACTTCTCTTTCATTTCTGATTTTATCTATTTGGGTCCTTTCTCTGTTTTTCTTGATAAGTCTGGTTTATCAATTTCATTTACCTTTTCAAAGAGACACCTCCTGGGTTAATTGATTCTTTGAATTGCTTTTATTTTTTGGCCTCTATGTCATCGCATTCTACTCTGATCTTATTTCCTTCCTTCTACTCACTCTGGGCTTTGTTTGCTATTATTCCTCTGGTTCTTATAGATGTAGGGTTAGGTTCTTTATTTGAGAATTTTCTATCTTCTTTAGGTTGGTCTGTATTGCTATGAATTTACCTCTCAGGACTGACTTCACTGTGTCCCACAGGTTTTGGGTTATTGTGTGTTCATTATTATTTTTGTCCAGGTACCTTTCGAATTTTTCATTGATCCCATTGTCAACCCATTCATTATTTAATAGCATGTTATTTGGTCTCCATGTAGTTGAATGTTTTTGAGGTTTTTTTTTCCTTGAGTGTGGTTTCTAGTCAATCCATTGTTATTTCCTCGATATGATTTCAATTTTAAAAATTATAATTTTTAAGACTAATTTTTATTTCTGTTTGGTTTTATTTTTCCCACTTGTAAACAATAATGTAAAAATAAGAGCCTAAAAGGAAGTAATATGCTTCATTAATCCCAAAGAACAAATTCCTTGAAGTGTTAGAAACATAGTTAAGTACATACTAAAAGTATTGGTTTTACATATTATAAAATTCTCTGAAAAGTCAACATAATTTATGCTTTAAAATGTTTTAGAGAAAAATGATCATTGATTTATCTGGCATGCTAATGATACTAAATAATGTCTATTTTTAATTTATTTTTGCAGATATTCTAAGCAAGCATTTTATGCATTTATCATTTTCATTTATATTTATCGAATAATTGTATATAACCAATCATTTGTATCAATTAGTTATTGGATCTTCTGTGCTTTTCTTTTGTGATTTAAATGCTCTCATTACTCAATATCTACTTAATGTATTTTATGATGTTGAAAAGGTTTATATAATAGTCATGTAGACAATATTTTGATATATCTTACATATTTTTTCCAGTTTAACACTTTTAAAAATGCTGATTATGATGGTTTTTGCCAGATAGGTGTTTTTAAATAACAAAATATATCAACATTCATGTTTTAGCCTATGCTATTGTGTTTAATATATACTAGGTTTTTAAAGCAATATGACTTCTAAGACAGTATTTTTTAAAAATGCTTTCTTACTTTATAGTTTTAATAACATATAAAACTATCTTTATCAATGTGGTTTAAATTAAATATAAATTTAACCAAAATTGCAGAGCACTAATTATGAACTAAGTACTCTGTGCTTCTCTATGTAAAGATGGAGAAAGATGAAAAAGTATGGAACAATAATCATTCTGTTATTTTACAATATTTCTTCCTTTATATTTATTTTGTCTGTTTCAAATGCTTTATAAAGATTTTTTCTCTAATAGAAAAAGGAAGCATATGTGCCCATGTGTATATATAATATATATCCATATATAAAATATATTTGAAAGAAACAAACAGAGAAATCGAGGTTCAGAGAATGAGGGAGGGAGGGAGGAAGGGAGAGAGAGGGGCAGAATAAGAGAGAAAGAGAGAGGCAGAGAAAGAGAAGGGTGGGATGAGAATGAGAGAGTAACAGTCAATGACAACTTTTTAGATCAGATCCAGGAATACTCCAAACATATTATCTTCATATTTGTTAAACAAAGAAAACAAGAAACACATTTCTGTTTTCCCCCCACCATGCTTTATATCAGTTTATTTTATAAAGGAATTGCAGGAAATTATGAATGAAAAGAGAAAACAATGGATTTCAACCACCTCAGTAAAACATGTATACTCCCAACATTTTTGTCACCACTAATTCTCCTATAAACATGAGGCTCTCCTTTCATTAGGCAGGCTGTCATGCTTTATTGAACCACATAATTTCACCTAATTAAAATAAGCAGTATGTAGTTTTCTCCCCTACTCCTTTTTCTTTAGCTGGACAAATGCCAGTAATGATATTTTGAGCACCATAAGTGGACACCATATTAAATATTCATCTTGTTGCTTCCCTGCACAAACATAACTACTGCTGTTTTTAAATATATTAATATTCATTTTTATTTATAAGCTCTAAAAATGGTGCACTTTTTAAAGCCAGTATAAGTTAGGCTCATGGAGAAATCTGTTAAGTCAACAAAGTGGATATAAGTTAGTTGGCTTCAGTCAAGTTTATGGTGTGATATTTAACAAAGCTCTCATTCCTTATAAATTGTTTAATTTACTTAAGCTAATACAAGTTTTATTTAGTCAGCCTGTCACATATGTAAACATTTTTTTTCTCTTTTTTCTTCTCTGCAAATAAAATGTTCAGTCTTTAACCTTATAAGTTTCTGTGCTAGATTTAGATAGCTGTTACCAAATGTAGCTTCAGTAAAAAAAAAAACCTCCAATATAATTTAGCAGCATGTTAGTTGATACACAGCTGAAGCTGAATTCAGGTACAGTTAGTCTGACTTAAGATAAAAATTAAGATATTACAACAAAATAAAAGTAGCATCTTTTTGTGCTTGGAAATCAATGTGACATTCTATGTAAGGGAAAACATTACTCAACAGTACATTCCTTGACTTGAAAAAGGTAAAGATATGTAGTTAAACATCTACTAAGAATTCTGTAACCTTGACTGTGATATAAGATGTGTTTGGTTTTGCATAAAGGTTTAGCAATTCTAGATTTACAGGTAAACTAGTGGAAAGCACTTATTATATGACTTATTGCAGCTCTGGTTGAATTTCATATTAAATGGGGTCTTTGTGTAAAGTTGGCTTACGATTTAACATATCAACACCTTTTTTATTCCATTTATTTACTTCTATTAACAATTCTCACCTTGCAAGAGAATATCATTTCAGACAGATTTAAAGTCACACTGAATCTCATTTGCACAGATGGATGCGCCAACAGGAAAAACAGGCTGTTTATTAATGCCAGAAGGATGAACTGAGTCACAACCATCCCCCACAATGTGAGATGGTGGGGTGATGGTCACCACAAACAAATCTCCCTCACCTGGGTGACTGTTGTCTTTCTCTCCATTTTGAGGTATTGGATTACTGTGACTGTCCATTTTGATTTTTTTCATATAAGCTCAATGATGATTGACACTAATATTACCTAGCATGTAGCATGGGCAGTGAGACCTTCTCACATCTTTCTCTGACCTTTTGTAAATCAACATAATGTAACACTCTGACCCTATTATTTGTTGTTCTTTTCATATCAATTCTTTCCAATTCAATGCTGCCCAGGAAGTAAATAACATTCCCCAAAGCTATTATATTAATAGTGGGTATACCTTCTTTAATTATTTACATATTTTAATTATAATGAAATAGAATGCTGCAAGACAGATGCAATTGTGGACCATGTCAGTGAATGAACCCAGTAAATAAAGAAGGTGTCAAAATTTTCACAACATAAGATGTATCTGATCTCCCTACCCTCACCCATTCAGTCCTCCCCAATCACTTCTCTTTTTTCTTTTTGTGTTTTGCCTGGGCTAGTTCGCCTACTGTTTTTACACTGTAATGAAAAACAGACTTTAATCACAGTTTTGTATCATTTCTAAAGTATTAGCTATTCAGACATCTTCTGTTGTGTCTGCTTCTGAAACCACTGAGGGCATGATGCTGAGATTATTTCCTGCTTCATCTGTTCCATAAAGCAGCAAGAAACATGTTTTCTGACTTTACTTAAATTTATAATAGGTGTCTTATACTATATCTTACATCTTTTAACAACGATAAAGTTATTTTGTTTAAGGAGAGATACTGTCCTTTTTAAACATGTATTTGTAATTTTATTTTATGTTTTTGTACCTGATTTCATGTAGTTTTAGATACCTTTACAATTGTTTCCCCCCTACTGAACCGAGTGTGGGTAGAAGAGAATTAATATCAGGTTCTAGAAGACTTTTCATAATATAAGCAAAAGATGGTGAGAAATAAAACAAATTGAAGTTTCTAAACAAGCATATTTAATAAAATTATGCTTAATCAGAAATGAAATTTTATAATATATATTATAGTAATATAATGGACCTTCAAAATCATAAGAAACAGATTCATGTAAAGGCTAGAGTTATTGAGAACAAAGAAAATACATGGCAAACATCTTACTAAGTTTGGATATCAGAATGTAACTGAGGGTACTATTTCTTCCACATTTGAAACTTAGGTAGTCTCAAAGCTCTAGGTATAGGACAAGATGATTTCTAGGCAGTATAATATGAAGGACAACAGGGTTATAGTTCTTCATAAATTACGTTCAGCTCTCTACTCTTTGGATGTTAAACACAGAGATTATTTCACTTATCTTTCTCATTAACTCATTATACAAACATATTAGATCTTATTACCTACCCAGAATAATCATTATGTGTTGTAGCACTCTGGGTCAAATATAAATGAGGCATACTTTTCCTTTTTGAGAAAGGTACAGGTGCCTGGAGGGAGACATATAAACAGTCAGTGACAGAGTTAAACAGCGTGTTATAAAAAGAAGAGAAGAAAGTGTATTTGTTTTCTACCACTGCTGTAACAAATTTATCCCTTTATAGTTCTAGAAATCACAAGTCTGAAGTTAATTTCACTGGTTAAAATAAAAGTTTCAGTGGAGCCATGTTCCTTTTAGAGGTCCTAGGGGAGAATCTGTTCTCCTACCTTCTAGGTTTTCGAGATTGCTCATATCCTTATCTCACTGCCTCTTTTCTCCATCTTCAAAACTAGCAATATTATATTGTATTCGTTCAAGTCCTTCTCAGGCTACCAATTTTCAGCCCTCCTTGTTCTGCCTCCTCTCTCATTTTAATGAATCCATGGAATTACATTGGGCCCGCCTGGGAAGTTAAGGCACATCTTCATATCTTAAATCACATGATTAGCAACCTTAATTTTATCTTCAGCTTTAATGCCTCTTTGCCAGGTAATACTAATTCATAGGTTTCAGAGATTAGGAATTGTATGCCTACACAGGGGCAAACGTGAAGGGTCTTCTGCATCACTCTGACACTTCCAGGCATAGATGAGTTTTCTAAGAAACACACTCTGCAGTGCTAACATTTGAATTCAGAAGGTTTACGAGGAACCACATTCAGAAGCAAACTCCACAAAGGCTGAGGGCAGCAAGATTGGACAAAGGGTAAATTTAAACTTTGATGTGGTTGGAACAGAGGGCTCAGGTTTAGAGAGGGGTGCTGGAACTAGAGATCTCTCAGAGCTGTCCCAACTGAGGTGGGGGTGGGGGTAAGGCATTGTACCTCCTAATTCTTTCAAACTCCTCCCTGTATTGACCAGATGTTGAATGCAGACTGACCAGGGGATTAGCAAAGTCACCCTTTTGACTGAGAGAAATTCCTAGAGAATCTTACCAGGGAGTCCATCAGTAGCCAATACTACTGGGCTGGTTCTGAAGGGGGTCAGGGTGTTTATGTAGCAGCATCCACTAAACTTCAGAAAAATTGTAAATGAGTGAAGAGGGACACACTGTATATGTGTTGAGAAGAATTCCTTCTAATTCAATTGCCTTTCTTGTGGAGCAGGGACAATGCTTTGTTCCATTGTTACCTTCTTTAACGGGTAGCTCTGAACAAAGTACCTAGTGAAACCTCACTTGTATTAGTTTTCCACAGCTAAGTTACAAAAGAAAAATGTCTGGAATGTTCTCAAATGACAAAACATAGAGTTACCAAATGAACTAGTAATTCCTTTCATAGGTACATACTCAAGAGAAATGATAACTGGTGTCTACATAGAAACTTAAGCATTAATAATCATAGCCAAAAAATGAAATCAATTCAAAAGTCTTTCAGAAGACAAACAGATAAACAAGTGGGGCATATACATATAATAGAATATTACATAGGCTTAAAAAGGAATGAAGTACAGATAGATGCTACAGCATGAATGAACTTTAAGAACTTTTTTGCTAAGTAGAAACAGGCAGTCACGAAAACAAAACAAAACAAAACAAATTCTCTATGATCTCATTCATATGAAAATTTAGAGTAGGGAAATCTATAGAGACAGAAAGTAGATGAGCAGTCATTAAGGTTGGTGGAGGAAAGTGGGGGAAAGGAGAATGATAGCAATAACATCTGGTATTCTTCTTAAGGTGATAAAAATGTTCTAAAATTTACTGTATATATCTGTGAATATACTAAAGCATTAAATTGTACACTTTCAATGAGTGAATTTTATGGCATGTGAATTCTATCATAGTAAAGCCATTTACTTAAAATGCAATTTTATAATTTATATATACATAGAAAAATTATTGTCACATTTCAGATCAAAATATTAACATTGGATATCTCTGAGCTATATGGCTACTGTTAATTGCTATCCTCCACTTTGTGTTTCCAAATTTGCTACAATGCACGTATACATATGTATACATATGTGTGTGTGTATATGTGTATATAACCTTCCTAACCAGAAAAGAAATTGTTTTTAAAATCTCATTTTTATATTGTTTACCTTTCCAGTAATTTTAAATTTCATTAAATTGTTAACCAAGGTGTGACATAAAGTAAATCTAAGTTTTGAGGAAAAAAAGCAAACAGGCCTTTGAGAGCATGTAATGAAAAAAATAGAGGCTTTGCTACTACAGCCGTGTATAGCATATACTCTATTTGGGGTACACATTTCTGGAGAGAAAATGCGTTATCTGTCTATATTAACTCTGGCAGGTCCTGTGTTTTCCTTGACTCTCTGTAAGGCCCTGGTCTACGTATTGCATTATAGCATGTAAGTTCGCAGAGAAGTTTCCCATTGTGTGAAAGTACAGAATGTTATAACTTTTAAATAAGTGCCCTAGTAGATTTTGTTTTGTTTATAGCTATTGTCTTTTCACAGTAAATATGGCTAAATGAAATGAAACCCTCAGCTAGAACTTATTTTACATAATATGTAGTACTTCTAAAATGAATCTGAGGACTGCGTATAAAAAAGTCACCTTTTTTCTAATTTTTATGTTAACAATATGAAGAAAAATATTAATATATTGGGTTGATTTGCATAAAATTTCCACTTGTGTTTGTTAACAAAAGCAAGCCACCGACAATTCTTTATGGCTCATCTTAATGTAAATATGATTGATATGTAGTTTCCCTGAAGGAAATACTTTGGTTTTGGATGCTTTAATTTGATTAATATTAGGAGGAGTAGTCTTTTCATTATTCTCTCATTTTTATAGACACTTTGCTTTTTTTACCATTCTTTGGTAGTTATATTTATGCATAAAATATCATCATCTGCTTGATATAATCTTAGTGTATGAATTAATTCTTACAAAAGCTAATTAGTTTTTAAATATAGAAGGACCTAAAATTAATTTTAGCTAGTACTACTATATCTCTGACCTTGATCCCAATGTGTAAAGAAGAAAAAGATGTAATTTTCAACATGACTCCAGGCTATTCTCAAATTAATTCCATTTAAATCAACACATATTTGTTGGATATTCACAGAGCACAGCCACTATGAAGGATTCAAAAATGAAATTCATTTGCAATCATCACTCCAGTAGGAAATTAGATATGTATACAGCAATGTATAATAAAACACATGCATAAAATACAGGTACATAATAAAGTACAATACAAAGTGTCAGTAAATAAGAATTTTATTAGAGCTAAATTAATCTGTTTGCCAACATTCTGCTGGTCAGAAAGTCCGTTTGGATTTTCCCACAAAATAAAAGGCACGTTGTTTCATTTTCACCAATAACTTTATTGATTTGGATATTTCTATATATTGATAACACTTTATTTTATATTTATATATTTAAATTTATATATTTATGTTTATATATTTATATTTATTTCAATTATATTTTATATATTTAATTTAATTCATTTTATATAATTTATTTTTCATATTT
>PVJD01005402.1:0-116610 GCA_004026545.1 Mormoops blainvillei
TGGGTAACCCTCAGGCTGGCCTTCTGCTGTCGACATAGCTCCGGCATGATGGGAATGAGCCTACCAGTGCTACTACCTCACACAGGAACCTCTGGGGCTTTCACTCCTTTTCCATAAACTTCCTTCCCCAACAATTCCATACAAGGCCCTAATCTTTTCGAAAAGCATTCCTCATGTGGATACTGGTAGGTTTTAGAGCTTTGTGCCCATTGGCTTTGCTTAAAAATAGGTAGCACCATGTCACTCTCCTCCTTGGGCACCCCTAGTACTTCCCTATTTCTACCATATCAAGCCCACACATTCTTGCTTGGCTCTGAGCACAATGCATTCATCTTCTTTCTGTCCCTTGAAGGTGACGTGCTCATTTCTGTTTCCATCCTTCTCTTCATTTCATGCTTTCTGAAGCAGCTTCCCTGGTTCCACTGAGGGCTGCACAGTCTTCAAGACCCCTCTCAAGTCCCGTCCCCCATCAAACACCCCCTGATGGCTCCTGCTTCACGCCAGCTCCTTCCCTGAATTTCCAAACCCCTGACTAGTCTGTATCACAGCGTTTAGCCACACATTACATACTGGCATGGCGTAGTTTTTTAAAGTGTCAATTTTAGATTCTTAATGGACTAGAGAGCTTTTAAGCTCAATCATGTGAGAAATGGTTAATTGAGCAACTACGGTGCACTCTATTAGTTACCAGAGATAAATGTATAGGACATGGCTTTCTATTCTTCAATGGCACGTATCGAATGGGAGAGGTAGACCAGTGATCAGAAAATTAAAATGCAAGGTTATGAGTGTTGTGACAGAGGTGTGTGCAAAGTCTTCTGGGGGAGAGGAAGTGAGTGTGGGACGGTGACTGTAAGGAGGGATCTTGTGAAGGAACACTTACTCTGTTTCAAGCATCCTGCTGGAAATTTGTATGTGTCATCTTAATACTTACAACAGTCCTGCAAGGAGGACACAGAGTGGTGGCCCCATTTTCCCAAAGAGACCAAGAAAGAAATGACTTGTCAAGATCAGAGAGTTTGGTGGGTTCATGGGTCTGCTGGCTCCAAAGACCATGCATTTTTCCATTATTGTCCCTTCTGGGAGGGTTGCTTGGTAACCACTAACAAGTCATGTTCTGCCACTGACCTCTGGGACACTTCCTCCTTTATTTTTGATGCTATTTTCCTTTATCTCACATGAACCTTTGATTTTGCTGGAGATTACCAAAGTAAGATGGCAAATAATAACAGCGAAGAACGACAAAACATCTCTAGTTATTAGTTTGCTGTTAAAACCTGAATTTGAGGAAATGAGTTTTAAATTTTTTATTAAATTATTATTTGTTTGGTAACCAAACACAATCATTAAAACTCAACACATGTTAAGATATTCCATTTTATCTAATTATAAAATAAGATGTTTCTTTTCATGAATTTGTTATGAAACCTCTGTTACTCACTGGGCTCGTTTTTCCTAAGAAACAATAGACTTAAACATGCTTTTGATATAGAGGAAGAGAAAAAGGAACAAAGGAAGGAAAGAAGGTAGAAAAGAAGGAAGGCTAGACAGTAGACCACTGCAAGGCATTCTGGGAGTGACAGTCTACCAGTAGCTCTGAATCCACTGACAGTGGGTACCTGCATCCTTTTCCTTGGACATGTTTAAAATTCTGGGTTCACCCCTTTCAGCTCAGGGGAGTGCCTCCAATTATAGAGTTCTTCTATCTTGGGCTGCTATAACATATTTCCATAAACTGGGTGACTTACACAACAGAAACTTATTTCTCATAATCTTGGAGGTCAGGAAGTCCAAGGTCAAGATGCTGGCCAGTTTGGTTCCTGGGGAGGGCCCCCTTCCTGACAGTGATGGATGTCTCCTTGCTCTAACTTCATGAGGCAGAGAGGGAGCTCTGGTTTCCTCACCTCCTTATAAGGGCACCAATCAAAGGGTACCTTCCTAAAGGCCCCACCTTCAAATGCTGTCACATTGGGGATGAGGGCTTCAGCATATGGATTTTGAGAGGAAACAAATATTCAGCCCAGAGTCCAAGGGCTACCCTGTCTCTGTCCTATGGTCCTTTTGTTTGGCTCTTAAAATGTCCAATGCTCTATGGACTTAATGGTGGGAACAAGGTATCTTTTGACTGATGAATGTTTCTACTTATCTCTTTTTTTTCCAACTTTATCTTTTAAAACACCTTCTCCCAAACCTTACAGTCACCTTACCTTCCAGTCAATCCATGATTCTCTGCCCCCAACACTCCCTTGGCTTCAGTTGTCCCCTCCCCTCGGGTCTTCATCCTTTCATTTCAGCTCTACTTTCAAAACCCACTTGATCAAAGCCCTCTCTCACCCCTCCAATGGGAATTTATCTCTCTTCCTCTGTTATTAACTTTCATAGATGGAAGAAACTCAGACACAAATCCAGCTTCTTGTCACTCACCAGCTCTGTCATTTGGGGCAAGTTCCATAATTTTTTCAGCCTTCTCTCTTATTAAATGAGAAATTAAAACCTTTGTTGTCATGTCTTTCGGACTTTGCACACGTGAACTTCTTTGCCTACAACAATCTTTTCCTCTGGTTTGTTTGACTGATTCGTTCTTTAGGACTCAGCTTAAAAGTCACTTCCTCCTGGAAGTCTTCTGTGATTTTCCAAATTGATACCTGACGGCCTCTCCGTTCTCCTATAGCTGCCTGCACTTCCCTATCCCCGCTCCCTGTTACCTGGTAATCATGTGTCTGCTTGTTCGTATCCCTCTCAAGACCGTATCACCAGGCCTAGAGAATAGAGTAGATAACTAGTAAGTATTGCCAGAAATACTTGACTAATCATGTGTGTGAAGCACAAGGCCCAGAGTAAGTAATTTCTCAATAAATTATAGTCCTCTCCCTCCCCCTTGTACCTTAGTGTACCTCATGATAAAGTTATTGTTTTTTCTCTCTCTTTACTTCATTTTATACATTTTGAGACCTGGATCCACTTGGTTTTAAGCATCTTAAGACCTGGATCCCTTACTTAATTATCTTTCTATCCCTCGTAGGATGTAACACAAAGTACCACCCATCCAATAGATGCTTGACAAAGGTTGGTGGAACCGTAATACATATCAGTATGAAATTCCTTAATTTTAAGCCTTCATTATAGGAAAACATTTTGTTTATCTTCTGGGGTGTCGTAATAGAGTTTACTTAAAAAGGGTTTTAAAACATTTTTTTTAGTAAGAGATGCTCAGTATGTGTTTGTGGAATGAATGGTTGATGAACATAAAGGGTTCTTCTTGCTTTTGCATGTGCCGGAGTGAAGTTGAGGACACAGAGCTCCCATTCATTTGTCTCTCATTGTGCCTTGCAGTTGGATTGGTGTTTGAAAAAGTCTTGCTGAATTGAATTAGGGAGGAAGCCTGGTGACCCTGCTTTTACCTTGATATTTGGAGTCTTCTTATAGAGCTGCCCAAAAGGTAGCATCAGGACTCATAGCAGTAGACGTCGGTGGATATATGAATCGAGAGATGTAAAGAGAACAGACATGAATGAAGTTTTAAAAGGAAGAAAATCATGTTGGAAGTCAGGCATGGAAACCCATTTTCTCTCAGTTCTCTTCCTTGTTGCCCTTTTCAGGGACATCCAGGGAAGAGCCAGTAAAAGCCTGCAGTTCCTGCAATGAGAGATGAGGGGGCAGACCATGATGGGAGACCAAGGCAGCACAGAGCAGTGGGCGTTCCCTACTCCGCCCCACCCTGACAGACAGACCTCTGCTTGCTCCAGGGCTTCCTCCCCATCCTCCCAGCCCAGCAGCAGTGCCAGGGCTGCTGAGAGGCAGACAGTGTGATGGGCTGAGGGGTGAGGGCAGCTTCCCAGAGCAGGGACTGCAGCCGTGATGCAGGAGCGCTCATGTATTTCCTATTTAGATTTACAAGTATAATGAGGCTTCATCTGTTGACTACCAGCCTGCCATCCATCAACTCTGTTCCACCGGAGGCAGAGCCCAGGTCCTGCTGGGCCTCCAAAACATTGGTTTGTTCTCTTCTCCTGCCTTGGGGTCCTGGTAAACAAGGGGAAGAGAGCACGCATGGAATTGATTTGCTCTATGTATGTGTCTGGGGGCTGACAAGGCCGTGGTGGCTGTCCCTGCCAGGAAACACACCAGCTGGTGATGCTTTTACGTCTGCTGTCCCTGCTCCAACTGCAATGAAGAGTAAGTTGGAGAACTGATGTGCTAAGCCTGCCTTCCTTCCATGTGGGTTCATGCACTCTTGGCATCAGGGCTGCCCAGCTGCAGGCTCTGCTCCTTGGTCCTCTTGGCAGTGAGGCTGTGATGAGTGGCCTTCAGGGATGCATGGAGGAGGTGGATGGATTTCTGCACCTGCCCTGCTTGCATTAGGGATTTCTTCCTCTTACCCACTGTGTTGAGACAATTCTGTACAAATAGACTATTTCTTGCTCACTGCAGGGGAGAATTGGACTGAATTCTCTGCTCAGAAGGGAAGCTTCGTGGATACTGCTAGTACTGTATCTTGAGAAGAGACAGCTTGGGTCCCATATTTAAGATTATCCACCCATCCATCACCTCCGTCACACTGGTTCCTCAAAGCTGGAGGCATTACAAGGTCTTTGGAATACATGGTCCTGAATTCAAAGGTTTTCTAGATGAGCGAGTTTGGGAAGTTACTTATTTAACCTCTCTAACTCTCTCAGAGTCCTCATTTATGGAATAAAGAATGAATGGATAGATGAATAAATTTATCTGTCTATCTGTGTGTCAAGACAGGGTTTTAACTCCAATTGCCCTATGGCCTCCTACCTCCATGAGTGGTATTGATTGGTATAAAAATCTCACATGCTTCCAAATCGCATTTTACAATAAAATACTAGCATTCATCTTTCCTAGATCACGTATGTGGTTGTGAATATTTGCATGTATTTGTGTGCTTGTCCTTAATACCCTGTCTTGAGAAGCGAAAAGCATCCTAATCGTACTCTAAGGTCAAAATGCCCAGGTTGAATCTTGGTTCTGCTACTCACTAGTAAGTTCACCTTGGACAAGTGGTTTAATTATAAGCAAAATAACATTGCACAATGTCTGGAAAATGAAATTGTCTAGGTCTAGGGGGTAGAGAACATATACAGTAAACAAGGTTCATCATGAATTCATAATTGTTGAACACTGGAAATAGCTACATGTGCTTTTCTATTATTCTCTATGTTCTTATATGTGTGCATAAATTTCCTTAATAAATATTTTAAAAATGAACAAAAAAGTGGTGGTGACCATGCTCGTGGAATTTCTTCAGAGTCTGCTTCCCAAGTCCTCCTTGAACCTTGTTACTCTTTCCTACTAATCTTGGATTTATTTGCTGACCATGTTCTCTTCACCCAACTATAGCTGGGTGACTTTGTTGGACAAGCTATGTGACCTTAATTACCTTTTTGCCACTGAAAGCTTTCTCTCCATCTTTTTTTGGGAACCAACCTCACCTCATCCCATCCAGGTCTTGTCTCACCTCAGAATACACTCACACACACATAGACCCCAAGTTTTCAGAAATTTTTAATCCCCCCGGAGTCCCTTGCCCCGGATCTTTGCTTATTTGGGTTGGGGAATTGTTTCTTGCCTTTTCTTCCTTTCCAAATAGCCAGGGGAGTGTTGCCTTGGAGGGTGACATGACTGGGAGGGGAAGTGAGACTCCTAAGAACAGTGGAGGGTTTGAGGTGCTAGGGAAGAACTATAAACTGGGATAAGCGATAAGCTGGGATGTCCTGCTCCATCCCCAACTTTCTGCCTCCTCTTTCAAAAGACAAATACGGAGATTGAACAAGAGGCATTTTAACATGGTGCCATCTTTTCCAGAGAACTTAGTCATAATCATTCTTAGCTGATAGGGCTTAAAAAAGCCAGCCCAGGGGATAGGTGAATGAATTATTTGTATAGTAGGGTAACAAACTGTCCCAGTTTTCCCAAAGACTGTGAGTTGTCCCAGGACACTGGATTTTTAGCTAAAAACAGGGAAATAGCAGGCAAACCAAGGCAAGTTGGTCACCCAACAGTGAGATCAAGGTTTCCATTTCTTAAAAGGAGTACAGTCCTTTTTATGTGGGTAGAGAAATTCTTTTATCATTGGATATCGGTATGTTTTATTCAGGAGAAAATTAATAATTGCTGTGATAATGTATGTTTGATCTTGAGTAATTAGCCACAACCACAGCTGGTGGGGAGATTGGCCTAGATTCAGAATACCCACTGTTTTCCTGAACTCGTGAGACTCCCGTCATGGTTTTCGGCTTTAAGGCTAACAGAAACCCAGGCAAAGAAAATCTCTCATAATACTTGACTCGGGTCTTATAGTTTAAAAATAACAATATCATTATGACTACTAACAGTGTAATTATTGGAGAGCTTAATGTGCCGTTAACGGTTGTTGTCTTTGTCTTTTGAAGGATGGTCAAGTTACTGCACTCTGAGAGTCAGTCGAAATCATTCTTTTCTCTGCGTGGTTAAGTCACTAATTCCCAACACAATTAGCTTCACTTGTTTCATTTCACTTTTGCGTTTTAGGGTTTCTTATTTTTAAGATTTAAGAATTTTACTTACGGCAGTAGTGGTTGGGAAACCGTTAACTTGGCAAGATGGGAAATTGGACCCCTGTGCCCTTCTGTCCAGAAGCTCCATGCTTTTATGAGAATGTTAAATGATGCGGCCATTATGGGAAACAGTATGGAGCCCTCTCAAAAAATCAAAAATAGGACAAGCAATCCCACTTCTGGACATATACACCCCAAAGAATTGAAATCAGAATCTCGAAGAGATGTCTGTGCTTCCATGTTTCTTGCAGTGTTATTATTTACAACAGCTGAGACATGGAAACCACCCACACGTCCAACGACAGGTAAATGGCTAAAGAAAATATGGCCAAAACACCTAATGGGATATTATTCAGCCTTAGGAAAGGAGAAAAATCCTGCCATTTGTGACAACGTGAGCGAAGCTTGAGGGGACGATGTGAGGAGAAAGCCGGCCACCAAAGGGCAATCACTACATGGCTCACTTGTATGGGGTGTACAAGGTATCTAAAATCATGATACTATTAGAAGTAATGAAAAATGGTTGCTCAAAGGGGCTTTGGAGAGAGGGAAACAGGGAGCTGCTGATGGGTGGGTCTACAGATTCAGTTATGTGAGATGACTGTTAGATCTGGGGTCCAACACTGTGTTTATTGACCCCAAGATTGTGTTAGGCAGTTAAAAGCCTGTTAAGAGCCTAGATCTCATGTTGTGCTCTTACCACAAAACAAAAACCAAAACAACCCCTGAAAGGATCCAAGTAAAACTTTGGAGGTAATGGATGTGTCTATTATAACCGTGGTGATAGCTTTACAGGTGTCTGTGTGCATATGCCCACACTCATCAGATTGTACACACTAAGATCAATTCTACCTCACTGAGGCAGTTTATAAAAGCTTCCCATCTTTGGGCACAGAGGCTAATTCTGTGTTCACGAGGATGGACAGGAGATTTCTTCTTCCTTCCCACAGGGACCGAGTAAGGGGGGAAAGGTTTCAAGAATACATAAAATGTGTGGGTTCTATGGAACACCTTCAGAGGACTGTAAAAGTGTATTCAAAACTGTGCAAGATCATAGGTGCATTTTCTAGCTAGAGTTTCTGTAACTTTCCCCAAGTCACAAAGGAGACTTCAATAAAAAAATAAAATAGAGCAAGTGTCTTAGAATATAGACAGCTGAAGAACAAAGGGAGAAACCCATAGAAGTGTCTGCCACCAAAATTCAAGAGAATAAGCATTATTCATACCACATATCATTGGTTCTGAGGTCTATAATTTTTAACATCCTAAATTTGTAGGCATCTCGCAGCTGAAGACATCATATTGGATGAGATATGGTAATCCTTTGGGATTTTTTTGGCTTTATTTTATTTTTTTGCGCTTGTCAGTAAGAAAGTCTAGTTGTCATAAATGAGGCATCGCAATTTATTCAAAAGGAATTTCAAAGAGCTTTGAATTCAGGGCGAGGAGGCCTGGAATTCCTGACCCTGAGCAATGAGCTTTCGCAAGCAGTTTCCTCTTCCTATGTCTCTGTTTCCACATGTGTGTTATGAAAAGGTGGAACCAGTTGGCTCTTCAGAGACCCTCCCCACCTGGAGTGGGGAGGGAGTGATAAGTGGGTGTGGCTCCAGCGGTCCCCCCACCTCCTTCAACCTAGAACAGTTCTGAGGTATGTCTTCTACAAAACAGATTTGCTTTTAATCTTTCTTTGGAGGCTGATTTCCGCAGTTAGGAAAACAAAAAGATTAGAAACCCCTCCCACTGGCATTTATAAGTGCTGTTATGGGGCTAAAGAGTTTTGTGGTTTTGTCACCAGGTTTTTGTACTCTCCCTTGAATACTGTCAGTTGACCTGTTTGGGAAACAATAAATCAGAGTGATTAGAAGTGCAGACATTGGGACAACTAGACCTGCCTGGGCAGTTTTCCTTGCTGTGTGACACTGGTCAAGTAATTGTAACAATGGGGATTGTGCTGATACTGCCATCATGGGAACTATCAAGAAGATAGTTCCTGGAAAAGACCCATACAATGCCTGACCAATAGAGATAATAACAATAACAACAATAACCACCATTTCTGTCTCCTGGATATGAAGGAGGGATCTTCATTTGTCTTCACCATAAAACGTCACTGTCTCCACTCAGTCCCATTTCAAAGAAAACCTTACAAATCCCCAGACCCATGGTCAACTCCCAAGAGACCTTCACCACTGGAGACGACCATAGCCCATTGTAGGGGTCATTCTTTATGCAGCAAACAGAATGAGTAAGGCTCATGTTGGTGAAGGGCACAAGAAATGCCAATGACTGTGATAAAGGTAGAGTGAGGTTTAATTTAAAGGATGCTCATTGTGTCCTGATCCAGGGCAAGCAGGGTGACAGGATGTGGCTCCTGCCATTTGGGAGCTACCAGACTAGTAGGTGATCATGGGGACACGGGACTTGAACAACATACAGGGAGCTCAGAGCAGGGCTGACGGTGCGAAGGGTTTCCCAGAGGAAACATTTGAACTTCACTTTGAGGGAGGATGAGGATGATCACTGGTGGGAGGGGGGGAGGAAGGCAGGCTTCTCAGCTGCTGGCATGGCCAGAACAAGGAGCACCTTCAAAAATAACCATGTCCGAAGTAAAACCGTGGTTAAGAAAGATCACCGTGAATCTGCTAGATTCACGTTCAGTGCTAGACACTTAACGAAACACTTCACAGGAATTCTCTCATGTAGTTCATTTAGTCCTTAAACAACCCTGAGAGAGAAGTTATATTCCATCATACTGACGAGGAAAATGAGGATGCGTCTTGCCCAAGCTGGTAAATGGAGTAGCTAGGTTTTAATCCCAGACGTTCCTGCTCTTCACCCATGATAATCATAGATAATGAGGTGGTCAGCCAGACTGGGGCCAGATCATGGGATGGGGGGAGCCTGATGCCCCATGGGAGCCATGGGAATAATCCTGGGCTCTCCTTGTAGGACAGGTTTCTCACTAGAGGCAGTATTGACATTTGAAGCTGGATAATTCTTTTCGTGTTGGGCTTTCCCGTGCATTGTGGGACACTGCAGAGCATCGCTGGCCTCTACCCACCTGATGTTAGCGGTGCTCCTTCCCGGAGCTGTGACCGTCACAAAGGCCTGCAGGCGTTTCTCACTGTGCCCTGGGAGGCACGGTCTCCCTTGTCTGTGAACTGCCGTTGCAAGGAGGCTCACTCCAGACACTGCTTATCTGCTCCGAACAAGCAGAGCAGAAGCCAGCAGAAATTCTCTCTGCTGTGCACAAAATTGTCTCCAGCAAACTCTCAGCTTTGAAATTGCTCATCTCGGCAGCTGGGGTCTTGATTTCCCCAAGGTGACTCGCACAGCTCCTCGTCTGTGGGAGTCAGCTAGTTATGTGTTCTGACAAGGCCCCTCGTGTGTTGGAAAGAGGTGCGACAGCAGAATCATCAAAGCCCGCGGATGCACAATTACGCAGTGTGCTCGCCAGAGCATGACAATTGGAACGCTTTGATCCAAGGTTTGTTTTGTTCTGAACAGCATTGGAAGTTCTGAACCTTAGGGTGAGTAAGTGACATTGATTATATATTCCATTTGCTACAAACCTTGTGCACCTACTCATCTGTTTATTTTCTGGACCCGCCTCCACAGACAATACTCATGTCATCTTCTTAAAGGCACTTTCCATGATGACTAGGGTTTTCCAGAGTTGGTTTGGGAGGTATGTCTGCTTTACCAGCATCTCTCCCTTAGAAGTTTCGAAGAGGGGCGCTGGGTGGGCCCCGCAGAAGGAGTTTTGAGGTTGGGCCCAGGCTAGAGGAGAGACTAAAACCTCAGAAGAAGCAAGGGAGGAACAGTGATCAAAATCGGAGGGGCAGGTCAGAGGTTTCCCAAAACTGAGCTACTGAGCCACGTCCTTGGATGGGGGACAGGGAGCAAGAGAAAGAAATCGGGGGTGATTTTGCACAGCCTTCACTGTCCTCTGGGCCGTTTGTTGAATGACTCTTTAATGAGCATTAGCTTTGTGCCAAACACTGTGCTGTGTGCTCCTCAGAACAACCTTGTGGGGCCGGTTCTGCCATCCTGAAAACAAGGCCAAGAGGACTGGAGGTACTTCTTCAAAGTCATGCCGGTGGAATGTGGAAGGGACGAGGTGGGAACACAGTCTGCCTGACACCAGAGTTCAGACATGAACCTCAGGTCTGTGCTGATCTCAGAGCAGGACATGCCTGCAGGGCTAGGACCAGGGAGAGTTTAAAGGTTTAAAGGATCAGGATAAGGTGAATCAGAGAATAATTTAAACCATTGTCCTGGGGGTGGAGACAGGAAGGAGAGGAAGAGGCCCTTAACCGAGACCCCTGCGGCTGAGCAAAGGATTGTTGGTTTACATGCGTACTGAAGAAGATACAGATAAGACCTAGAATCCCCGAGCCTTTGTCTCATTGTCTACTGCAAGGGTGTTAACAGTTTGCTCGGGCTGCCTGTACGAAGTACTGCCTGCTAGGCGGCTAACAGGGCAGAAATTTATTGTCTCACACTTCTGGAGGCCAGAAATCCAAGAATCAAGGCATCAGCAAGGTTGCCTCCTCCTTTTTCACTCCTTTTGAGGGTTGTGAGTGAAAATCTTTTCCCTGCCTTGTCCCTAACTACTGGAGGTTTGCTGGTAGCCTCTGGTGCCCTTCGGCTTGTTGACTCACCACCCGATCTCTGCCTTCGTCTTCACATGGAGTTCTCCCTTTGGGTCAGTCTGTCTCTGTGTTCAAATTTCCCCCTTTTATAGGGAAAACAGTCATATCAGATTAGGACCCAGTGTAATGACCTCAATTTTATTATCGGCAAAACCCTATTTCCAGATAAGGCCACATTCACAGATGCTGGGGGGGTTAAGGCATTCATATTTTTAGGGAGACACAATTGAACCTATAACAGAGGGCATCCCAGCAAAAGACATAATCATTATTAGCTGGAACTTTGGTTCGAAACTCCTCTGTGACCTGGGCAGACCATGTGAGATCAATGGGGGAGCTGCAACTTTGAATGTAAGACTTTGATTAGAGGCCAGCGTGAGCAAGATCCTTTGTCTCTTCCTGTCCCTACCTGCCGTGTTGTCCTGCATGACCCTTTGGGTTTTAGTAAACGAAGAAAACATAGCAGCCCTTAGGGTCTGACCACACTGGGACAGAACAGAGGGAAGGGATCAGTGATAGCTTTAGATACAGTTCTTCTGTCTTCTCTCATCAAGGCCATCTTCTCATCTTCTGGCCCTTTTGTGTGAGCTTAAAACACCATTTTCTTTTTGGCCCATGTCCAGGTCATAGAGCCCCTTTTTTTTTTTTTTAATTAGATTTTTCCTTCCCTTACTCCTTTCTTCCTCTCTCTCTCCCTCCCTTCTTTTTCCTTTTCATTCTATTTTCTTCTTCTCTTTCTTTTCCTCTTCTCTTCCCCTCCCCTCTATTTTCCTCTTCTCTGCTCTTCTTTCTGTTTTCCTTTTTCCTTCTCCTCCTCCTCCTTTGTGGGGGAAGAGGAGGTATAGTGGAAGGAAGAAGCCATGATTTTCTATTAGGAATTAGGGTGTAATGAGAGCAATTTAATGGGGAGCAGGTAGGAAGTCTAATCCTTTCTTCTTACTCTAATGTTTAGCTCTTCCCTTTTACCTCTTTCTCCTCTGCTGGAAGGACTGACAACGTTTAATCCTCAAATATAATAGATTCTAACAATAAAATGTGGTGAGGATCACATGGAGGCAGGGGCGGACAAAAGAAGACAGGGCTTACGAGGTAATGTCTACTCCCATCCTGGTTGAACCTAGCTTAGATACTAGGAGACAAATGGTTCAAATTAGTTTAATTTACTCTAATGTATGAACATCAGATAATCTAACTCTGCTAGGGTGTTTGCATTTTATGATTGGCAAAATAATGAGCTAAATAACGAAGGAAAGAATAAAATAAAAAATTTGAGCATGTATTATGTATCAGGCACTGCACTAGGAACTTCTGTTTATCTTGTTGAATTCATATAAGTCAGGAAAGTAATATTATTTCCATTTTACTGATGACGATGCAAAGGCACAATAAGTTTGGATAATTTGCCTAAGGTTAGACAATATTTCTGTGTATCATAGCATTGTTGATAAATGGCTTTATGTAATGCCTTGTTGAACTCATTTATTAGTTCAAATAGTTTTTAGTGGCTCCTTCGGATTTTCTACATACACAATCAAATCATCTGTGAATAAATATAGTTTTATTTCCTCTTTCATAACATGGATGCTTTTTAATGATTTTTCTTGTCTAATCGGTCTGGTAAAAACTTCCAGTACAATATTAAAATGAAAGTGGCAAGGGTAAACATCTTTGTGTTGTTCCTACCTCATGGGGACACCTTTGTTTCTCAGCATTTAGGGACATGTTAGTTGTGGGTTTTCTGTAGATGCTTTCTGTCAGGTTGAGGGTGTTTCCTCCTATTTTTAGTTTGCTGAGGGTTTAAAAAAAAATTATTTATTTATTTTTTATTATCAGGAAGGAACTTGGGATTTTGCCAAATGTTTTTCTTCTATTAAAACAGTCATGTGGTTTTTGTTCTTTTTCTATTCACACAATGTATTACATTGACTGATTTTGATATATTGAATCAACTTTGTATTTTGGGGATGTCATGATATGTAATCCTTTTTATACATTGTTGATTTCAGTTTACTAGTGTTTTGTTGAGTGTTTTTACATTTATATTTATAAGGGACATTGGTCCACAGTTTTATATTCTTTACCTGCTTTTGGTTTTAGGATAAAAATGGCCTCAAAGAATAAGTTGGGAAATATTTTCACTTTTCCTATTGTTGGAAAAGTTTGAAAAAAATTGAGGATTGATATTAATTGATCTATACACATTTATAGAATTCATCACTGAAGTCACCTGGGCCCAGGATTTTTTGTGTGTGTGTGACTAGAGGTTTTTAAATAACAAATTTAATCTCTTTATTTGTTATAGGTCTATTAATATTTTTATTTCTTCTTGAGTCAGTTTTAATAGTTTGTATCTTTCTAGAATTTTGTCCATTTCATCTTGGTCATGTACTTTGTTGACATAGTTGTTCCCTATGATTTTTTCCATTTTTGTAAGGTAGGTAGTGGCGGCCCATCACCTTTCATTCCCGATATTAGTAATTTGAGTTTTCTCTCTCCCTTTCTCTCTAACTAAAGGTTTGTTACTTTTGTTGGTCTTTTTAAAGAAATCCTTTTGTTTTTGTTGATTTTTCTCTATTGTTTTTCTATTATCTTCTTCATTTATTTTATTTCTAGTCTTCTTAATTAAAAAAAAAGATTTATTTATTTTTAGAGAGAGGCGAAGGAAGGGAGAGTGAGAGGGAGAGAAACATCAAATGTGTGGTTGCTTCTCATGCACTCCCTACTGGGGACCTGGCCTGAAAACCAGGCATGTGCCCTGACTGGGAATCGAACCGGTGACAACTTTGGTTTGCAGGCTGGCACTCAATCCACTGAGTCGCACCAGCCAGGGCTCTTTTCTTTCCAGTCTTTATTACTTCCTTTCCCTGCTTATTTTGGTTTAATCTTTTTTTGTTTGTTTGTTTGTCTTTAAGGTGAAAAGTTAGTTTACTTATTTGAAATATTTTTTTAAAATATAGACACTTACAGATAAAAATATTTTTTAAGTACTGCTTTAGGTGGATCCCATTAAATTTGGTATGTTGCATTTTGGTTTATATTCCTTTCAAGGGACTTTCTGATAACCCTAATGGTTTCTTCTTTGACTCATTGAGTTTTTAAGAATGTATTCATCGATTTCCCCATATTTGTGAATTTCCCAGGTTTCTCTTTGTGATTGTGTACCAGCTTCATCCACTGTGGTCAGGGGACACACTTTGTATGATTTCAATCCTTCTACATTTATGGAGGCTTGTTCTACAGAGTGTATTATGATTCATTCTGTAGAACGTTTCCCTGCATGCTTGAGAAGAATGTGAGTTCTGCTGTGTGTTGGGTGGAGTATTCCACAGATGCTGTTAGGTACAGAGTTGCTAAGTCTCTCGTTCCCCTTTCAGTCTTCTGCTTATTTATTTTATCCACTATTGAAAATGGGGTATGAAAGTCTTTACCCATTATTGTTGAATTTCATAATTCTATTTTTAATTCTTCAGTTTTTTCTTTATGTATTTTGGAGTGCTCTTGTTAGGTGCAGACATAATTATAATTGTTATGCCTTCTTTATGAAGAGATCATTTTTATTATTATAAAATGTCCTTCTTTGTCTCTAGTAACAATATTTTTCCTACGGTCTATTTTGTGTGATCTAAGTATAGCTACTCTAACTGTTTTTTGGTTACTGCTTACATGGTATATCATTTGTTCTCATTTTTTTTTTTAACATTGAACCTATTTGTGTCTTTTCTACACCTGTTAAGCTGATCATATGGTTTTTCCTCTCTTCCCTGTTTATGTGGTAAATTATATTTATTGATTTTTGAGTATTATACTAACCTTATATTCATAAAATAAATCTCATTTGTTATGTTGAATTGTCCTGATTTTTGCTAGATTAAATATGCCCCTATTTTATAAAGGATTATTGCATTTCTGTTCATAAAACAGCAGTTTTATAATGTCAGAGTAATGCCAGCTTCATGAAATGACTTGAAAAGTATTCTTTACTCCTTACTTTTTGAAAAGTGTTTGTGTAATACTGATATTAATTTTTTTAAAAGTCTGATAAACTCACCAGTGAAGCAGCCATCTGAGTTTTGAGGGTTTTTTTTCTAGAAACTTTTTAATTAAAAATTCCAAACCTTTAAGAGATTTACAGCTATTTGAATATTCTCCTTCTTCTTGTGTCAGGTTTGATAATTTGCATCTTTCAATAAATTTGTCCATTTAACCTAAGTTGTAGAATTTGTTAGAATGAAGTTATTCATAACTTATTATTGTCTGTTAATGTCTAGAAAATGTTCAATGATATCCTACTTTATTTTTGGTGTAAGAAATATTTGTGTTTTTCTTGATCAGTCTAGCTAGAGGTTTATTATTTGTATGAATCTTTTAAAACCACAAGCTTATCATTTCATTGATTTTTCCTTTATTGTTTGTTCTTAATTTCATTGATTTAAAGTTTTTATTACTACCTTCTCTATACTTTGGATTTTAGTTTTTAGTTTTCTAGCTTCTTAAGGTCAAAGCCAAGGTAACTGATTTTTGACATATAAAAAATGTGGTAATGTAAGTATTTAATGGCATAAAATTGTCTATTAGCATTGTTTTATTTGCATCTCACAAATTTTGATATGTGTTTAATTTTGAAATATTTTCTAATTACCTCTATTTTTCTTTAAAATGGTTTATTTTTAGAAATTTATTAATTTTTTAGAGAGAGGGACAGAGACATTGATTTATTGTTCCACTTATTTATGTATTCATTGTTTGCTTCTTATATGTGCCCAGACTGGAGAAACCTACAACCTTGGCATATTGGGATCACACTCTTACAAACTGAGCTTCCCAGGCAGGGCCTTAAAATGGTTTATTATGAAGAAACTGTTTTTCCAGATATTTGATGTTTTTTGGATTTTTTTCTGTTTTTAATTTTTGTTTCATTCTGTTATGTTCAGAGAAAATAATTTGTATAATTTCTATTCTTTGAAGTGTTTTGAGACTTGTTTTGTGGCCAAGCATATGCTGTATTTTAGGGGATTTTCTCTGTGTACTTGAAAATTATCTATACCTTGTCATTGTTTGGTTACTTGTGCTATAACTGTCAATAGATCAAGTCGGAAGTGAATATTGTTTAAGTTTTATATTAGACTCTATTCCTTCTAATTTATTTATTAGCTCCTAGAAGAAGAATGTTGAAATCTCCAACGATAATTGGAAATTCATCCTGTTCTCCTTTAGTTCTATCAGTTTTTATTTCAACTATTTTGAAGTTTTATTACTATGTTCCTTCATGTTTTGGACTGTTGAGTCTTCTTGATAAATTGGACTTTTTGTTATCATGAAATGTCCCTCTTTACCACTGGCAATATTTCTTGTCTTAAAATTTTTGTCTAATGTTAAATAGTCACTCAGTTTTATTATTAGTGTTTGCACTGTATATGATCTTATATCCTTTTACTTTTATAATGTAAGAATCTTACAACGGTCTTCTTCTGTTCTCTCCAAGGCATTATACTATTATTACAATATAATTTACTTCTACATGTTATAAATTGTATGAGGAATTATTACTTTTATTTACTTAAACAATTCCATTAAAAATTAAAATGAAGGCAATTTCATTATTATGTAAACTGTTTTGAATTCTTTTGAGTAGATCCAAGTTTGCCTATGGTATCATTTTCTTTTTGTTAAAGAACTTCCTTTAACATTTCATGTAGTGAAGCTATCCTCACAATAAATTCTTTTTAGGTTTTGCATATCTGAAAAGATTTTAAATTAGTCTTCACTTTTTAAAGATGTTTTCACTGGATACAGAATGCCACATTTTTCACCCTTCAGCAATTTAGAGATGTTTTATTGTCTCTTGTATTGCACTGTTTGTGCCATGAAATCTGCAGTCATTCTTATCTTTGTTTCTGATTGTAATGTGTCATTTTTACTGATACCTTCTTTTAAGGTTTTTCTCTTTAACAATTTGATTATGTTGGGCCTTGGTATGGGTTTCTTTGTTCTTGTTTTGCTCTGTGCTTGTTGAAATTTTTGACTTCATGTGTTTATAGTTTTCATCAAATTTAAATAAACACTCAGCTACTATTTCTATAAATATTATTTTCTGCTTCCCTCTTTTTTTTTCAGTCTCCAGTTCCATTTATATTAGACTAATTGGTCTTGTCCTTCCTGTTATAGGGGCTCTGTTAAATTTTTGCTGTCTTTTATCTCTTTGTGCTTAAGTTTGAGCAGTTTCTATTGCTATGGTTTCTAGATCATACTGATCTTTTTCCTGTTGATGTCTAATCTGTTATCAATTTTATACATTACATTTTTTATTTCAGGTAGTGTATTTTTTAGGTCTAGAAGTTACCTTTTGGTTTCTTTTTATTTCTTCAATTTCTCTCCTCATCATTTTCATGTTGCTCGTGTATGTGTGTGTATATATAGTGTTGTCCAGAAAATGTCAAGCCATTGTTAGTATAATGAGAATGGCTCACATGACATCGATGTAACCTGGTAGCCAAGGAGAGTGGACTGGAATGTGTGGAATGTGCACATGTGAACAATGACAACTTCACTATATTAGTCAGTGGGAGTGGTACACTGTTGAGTGAGCATGTGTACTGTGTGACTGTTGCATTCAAAATGACTGAGCGAGAAGAACAACGAATCTGCATCAAATTTTGTGTTAAGCTTGAACATTCTTCCACAGAAACTGTTCGGATGATGCAGAAGGCTGCAGCTACGGGCAAATGGTGATCAGCAGCTTCATCATGAAAACACACCCGCTCATGCATCACATCTTGTGCAGAGTTTCTGGTGAAACATCAAATCACCCAGTGGACTCAGCCCCATTACAGCCTAGATTTGTTGCCCTGAGACTCCTGGCTTTTCCCACAGGTAAAATCACCTTTGAAAGGGAAGAGATTTCAGACTGTTGATGAGATTCAGGAAAATACAGTGGGGCAGCTGATGGTGACTGGGAGAAAAGTGTCCCATCCCAAGGTGCCTACTTAGAAGGGGACTGAGGCATCATTGTCCTATGCACAATGTTTCTTGTAATCTTGTATCTTCTTCAATGAATTTTTTCATATTACATGGCTGGATATCTTCTGGGCAGACCTCGTATACATGAACTTTAAAGTGCTTGTTTGTGAATTTCATGATTTATGTACTACCTGGATATACTTTTATTGGTAACAAGATCATTGTGCACAGAAATACCTCTACAGTCTGAGAAAACCTCTCTGTCTCTCAGTTGGTAGCACCTTTGACTTCAAGTAGCAGACTAATGGACTAAGAATAATTTAAATAAATAGGGGTTTCTGTATCTCATAAAATACCTGGACATAAGCAATTGCTGCTTCTGATTCAACTGCTCAACAATGTAAGCATTATTGCGACCCTTTTACTTGCTTTTCTCATGTTGCCAACCTCACTGTTTCAAGAAAACAGAAAACATATAGACATCACAATTGTATTTGAAGTAGCAAAAACATCATGCCTCTCAAATCTATTTTTCCCCCTGAAAGCTGTAGCTTCCTGGAAATTCAACCCAATGACTTTTCATGGTATTGGCCAGAAATGGATCGCATGACTCCTGTAGACTAAACACTTGCCAAGTCGAACAAAATTACCATGACTGGTTTAGAACAATGATACATCTTTTTCTTGGACTCCAGAATGACCTGGGGCTCTGATAGCAGGGAGATGGATGGTGGAGAAGAAGCAAGCAGTGTTTTTCATACTCTGTAGTGACAAAATGTCAAGTTCACTGTCAGAATGGCATTTGATCTTTATCTGATGGGAAATTGGATCAGAGAGAGTAGAGTCAAGAGCAATGGGTGCCATCTAGTGTAACCTAGCATAATGTAGACCACAAACAAGCAGAGGTTTTTATTTAAAATGATGTTTTCCAAAATGAAATATAATAATGAAAAGGATTACCTTGTTTCTCATTTCTGCAAATCTCTTCTGGTTTGGGAGATGGCAGGAGTTTTCTTTGTGTTTCTGCGTCCAATCCCATGTCAGGCATATTCCAAAAAACCCCGTTACAGGCTTGTGAGAGAATGACAATGAAAAGGGTAAGCAATGCTTTAGCATTATTATGAAAATAATGTGGATTGCACAGGCTTCCCTGAAAGTATCTTCAGGAGTTCCTGGACTAACATTGGAAACTTTTGGTTGAGAAAATAGGCTCGTCCTCTCATGAGTAAACATGAGCCAGGTATTAAATGCATTTGTGCCTCAGTTTTCTCACCTGTAAAATGGAGATAAGAATGCTTTCTGCCTCGTAGGACTTCTCTGAGGACTGTAGCTGTCCTCGTAGAATCCTGTGGGGAATTTAGTAAATGTTCGTCAGTTACTATCACTCCTTCGCGAATGCACAGCGGTTTCTCTTTCCCTCGCCCTTTGGTGCAGAAGGGATCTTTGAAACATTTTGTTTGCGAAGTGAAGGAGGAAAACCTCTAGATTTATCCATAGCAACCCCAAATTTGGATAAATATGACCTCTTGGGGAAGTAATAATGAATGCATATGAACTACAATGAATTATAAATCATTTCTATAGCTGTCTTATTTCTTTCAACAAACCATGATATGGGTGAGGCATATTTATTATCCCCATTTTAATATCAGGTGACTAAGATGCCAAAGTTAAATGACTGGGCCATGCTCAGCGATCTCTAAAGATAACCTTTACCTTCTGGCTCCCCATTCCGAGCATTCAAAGTCCCCTCCCTCCACCAGTCCTGGTTTTGCACATCAGTATGCTTCTAGTGCACCTGCTCCCAGGAGGTAGGTGTGACTGCATCAGCATTTGAAGCTAGTGCCTGAAACTTGTTTTTATTAAGGATGAAAAATTCACTGAATGGACAAATGGACTCGAAGACCTTCATATCACTGTAGAGATAGAAAGTGCTGGGTAAGTGTTATTATCCACGAGCTAGTAATTTGATTTAAAGAAAAAAAAAAAGAAACCAACCCGGCAACTATGCAGAAGTAACCCTAGGAAAATGATACCTGAAAGGGGGGCAGTGGCCCTCAACTTTGGGTCTGAAGACCTCAGGTTTATTCAAATTTTGATTCAGGAAGTTGCTACAGGCTGAGGAGAAAACGTCTGCCTGAGACATTAATAAATCCCACAGCTGACCTCACTGCGTTCGAAGGCTGGGAAGGATGTGCAAATTCAGTATCATTAGCAGCGGCGATGATACACCCACAGCGATTCCTGGGAGAATCCTGTCGGGAGAAAACTAGGGGAGAAAGGTAAAGATGCTAATTAAACTGTAAAGGCTCCTTGGAAGGTCTGGTGCCCTGCACTATAAATAGTCATCGAAGTAGCATTGCCTACAGTGAGTGCTGTGTGTGGTCCAAGCAGGAGCTGTGCGGAGGAAGGTGGAGGTACCATCGCTTTCGTGTTTCTCTATGACTACTGACTTCCCACATCGCTCCTCTCATAGAAACAGTCTTCAGTTTGATTGGACAGGGAGGAGAGGGGTATCCAAACAGGACGTCCTAGAGCTGTGTTGTTCCAACTTCATTCAAACATTTTTATCCAAGTCTGCTAACAACAGAGGACAGAGAATTGATATATGCTGAGGGGGTTAGGAGGATGGAAGGACAGGTGGATCTGGGGGCAAGAGCATAAACTTTCTCTGGAGCCTTGTATATTATGTTCTATTATATTACATTCTACTGTGTACTAGAGCCCTGTATGTTTTAATGTAAACATAAGGCTTTGCCACAGACCTTAGAATAATATAAATGGTTCGGGGTTGTGCACTGCGCTTTTGCTTTGGTTTAATAGAGTCCCAGCACATACAGGGGTTCTCTTGGCAATGTCTTTGCATTCATGTCATTTAGACCTACTATCACTAGTTTTCCATGGATTTGCAACTCTTACACTTAAAAAAAAACACTCAATTTTAATCCTAAATACATCTTTTAGCCTCATACTAAGCCCTAGTATCCATAAAATAATGAATTCTAAGTCTCGTTATTCAGTTTCTTGTGTTTGTTACAAGTAACACAAAACGGTAAAACTGGAGGTTCTGAACTTAGACCTGTGTTCTGTAGGGAATATTTCATTCCCTAGTTTGAGAAACAGTGGTTCTTAAACTTTATCAAACATAGGGATCAAAGGAGATTGTAAAATACATTTCCCTAAGCCCCAACTTCAGGAGGTCTTATTCCATAGTCTTCGAAGGGCCTAGAAATATGTAGTTTTTCCTTACAGCTACTCCCAATATTTGTGATACAGGTAGATTCTTAAGAAAATTTGAAAAATAATAGCCTAGGGAAAAAGGTGGACCACTTGTCTTTTAAATGATCTTTCATAAACCTCTCCTCTTTCAGCCATTTTAACAGGAGCTCCATAATAGACGATTCAACATTTTTTGAACAATTTTCACATACTAAACCCTATGCTAATGAGGTGCTATTACCTCATATG
Organism: Mormoops blainvillei; assembly: GCA_004026545.1. NCBI lineage: Eukaryota > Metazoa > Chordata > Mammalia > Chiroptera > Mormoopidae > Mormoops > Mormoops blainvillei. The sequence continues at coordinate 21,641 of PVJD01005402.1, forward strand.
CTATCCCACTTCATTCTCAGCACAGTCTTCTGCGGTAATCGCTATTATTTTATGCATTGCATAAACGAGAACACTGAGGTTCAGAGAGGCCCCTGTGTCTCACAGTGAGTTATAGGATTCGTAGAGCTCCAGCCCAGTCCGCTCGCCTGCGGACCTCCAGGATTCTTACCTCTCAGTGCAGGCTCTGCATCTCATGGCTGAGAGGGACCACACGCTTTGGAGTCCGGATCATCTGACGATAAAGCTGACATGCGATAACCAAATTGTGACTCTAAAGTAGCAGTTAGCAATCTTTCTCTAAAGGGCGGGATAGTAACTCTTTCCAGCTTTGCAGGCCCTTCGGCCCCTTTTTCAGCTACTCTGCTCACCCACAGACAATATGCAAATAGAGGAATGTAGCTCTGTGCCAGCAAAACCGTTATTTGCCGAAAGGGTGGTTTTTCAATCTTGGATCGAATCAAAGCAGGACTCGGAAGTTTCGTACTTTGCGTTTTCTGGCGCTTGGGTTTTAGGGGAAAAGAAAGCTTGTGGAAAATGCTCCTGAGTTCTTTCCTTCCCTTATTATGATGCCCACTGTGGTCCTGCTAAGGCTGCTTCCCTCCGGGGCCTCCTGTGTGAACTCCCCGCTCTGAGCCTTTGAGTCCTCCCAGTCCCCTTCACCAACCCACATGCCCGACTCTCACAGCTCAGGGTTCATCTCGCCTCCTCCCCAAAGGGGCTCTCTCCGTGGCTTTTACTGTCCTTGAACTGCACCCTCCATACACCGGCACCTAAGATGTACTCCAAAAGCAAGTCTGGCATGGCTTTCCCCCAGCAACAGCCTTCAGCAGCAACCCCCCCCCCCCCCCAGGGTGAAGTCTGAGCTCCCCGCCCAACAGAGAAAGGCATGCAAGCCCACGCTCTTCTTCGCCTGAATAATTCTGATTTGCACAGCTCAGATGCCCAAGAATCTGACTCTTCTCCTTTTTCTACATTCTTTATGAGACTCCATTTCCTTATTTCTAATTTTCTCAAGCACCCCCATTTTTGTTTATGGAGGAAAACATTATTTTGTCATTATACAGAAAACGCAGTTGCTTCTGGATTTGAACGTGGCTCATTCAGAATGCTACGTTGGTGAGTTTCAGACTCTTGCTCCTGCCCTGTTCTCCAGGGGGATGGAAATTGCCAGGGAGACGGCGTGTGTCCTCAGCTCAGTGGGAAGCCTTCTGCTGGATCTTGTGCCTCATTCTCCAAAGAGAAATGCTCCATCTGCTGCTATCTGTGACTCTGCTCTTGTTTTGTGTCCCAGGGCCTACACATGACATATCTTACCCCTCTTACCAGCTGGTTGGATTTTGATCTTCTTCAGGGCAGGAGAGAAGTGGTCATTATTTATTTTTTCCTACGCTCTGGTTTATGGCACAAAGTCTGTGATATTCAGTTTCTCTCTAGAGATGAAAAGGCAAGTTTTTGAAATTCCCCCATACACAACCAGCCAAACAAATGCTGAAAGAGTGGCTTTACAAAAATCTAAGGCTTTGACTCCTGTTCTCAACTCTGTCCCTTCCCCATGAGGCTCATGCATATTGAAGCCCTTGCTCATGGCTGGGGTCTCTCAGTATTTAGTACGTCACCTTTTCCACAAAGCCTTTTCTTATTTCCTGAGTCAGTGGTAGGTACCCTTCTGTGTGCTCCCACAATGCCTTGTGATGATACCTACTGCTGTAGCCCTGTATTCTATGGCAACAGTCCATTTACTTGCCATCTCCCAAGCAATGTATGACTATCTTGAACTCAAAGATGATGCTCTTTAATGCTCTGTATTTTCAGGACTTCATACAATGTCCTGTATGAATAAAAAAAATATATATATTATTTGTTGATGGAATAACCCATACAACCTCCCTGTTTACTTCAATGGTCATCTATTTAGTATCTACTATATTGTGACTCTGTTTTCAATATAGTGTGGCTGTGTTTTATCTTTTCAACTAATCATCAAGTCCTTAAAGTTACTGGGGATATTGTGAACTTTATTATTCTTGTATTCTTCTACAATACCCTGTATACAGAGCTAGGTATACATAAATACTTTAGTTGATGGCTAAAATGGCTTCTCTCTTTTTTGTAGAAAACAAGTCTGTGCAATTGGTGGTACCATTCTAATTTGGCTCTGCAGGTAGGTCATGTTGACAGCTGCATCATCTATCCTCATTGGTATTTTAGTGATTAGATATTTGTCAGATCTTTCAGACTCATGACCACGTTTATTTTAAACCCTTCTTTTCAGCATGCAGTGGTTTGTGCTGGAGGGAAATTAAATAAGCATTAAGCCACGATCAACTATTGGCTGTTTTCCACCAGATGAGCTCTCTAGCTCTTCCCTTGTCTGCCCCTGTGAATTTGCCTAAATTACAGAGGACGTGCTATGCATTTTACAATATGTTCCTTTTACCTCATATTTGGTCACAGAAATACAGAGGTAACAAATGATGTTAATTCACTGAGGGAGATGAGCTAGTTACTTTATTTGGAAACTAGTTGGCTCATCTGAATAAAAGCGGGAAGACACTGATCTCTGAGTTTTCTCTGTGCTGTATAAGGCTTCACTTTTTTTTCTCAACTCTGGGGGAGGGAGGTGGAGGAGGGCGTAGAGGGGATAAATAGTGATGACTTGGAAGGAGACTTGGGGTGGTGAACACACAGTACAGTGTACAGACGGCGTGTTGTAGAATTGTACACCTGAAACCTGTATCATTTTGATAACCAGTGTCACCCCAATAAATTCAATGAAAAGGAAAAAAAAGACTTACTTCAAATGTAGGCATTTGAAGAAGGGGATGGGACACCAACAAGGGTAGACAATGGTGTGTGTTGCCTTAGTGAGACCGCTGCTTTACCAACTTAGAGTCCTACATTGGCAGAGCACCAATGTAAGCGTGGGTGTGGAGAAGCTAAGAGTTCATGGGAAGTCATACCTTGTGCTTCCTCGATGCTGGTCACTTTGACATAAGGAACCCTTACAACAAGCCTAAGAAAGAGAGAGTTTTAAAAATTACTTGTGCCGGTGTGGCACATACCCAGGTTGCAGGTTTGATCCCCAATGAGGGCATGTGCGGGAAGGCAACCAATTGATATTTCCATCTCCTTCCTTCCCCTCCCCTTCCCTCCCCTCCCCTCTCCTCTCCTCTCCTCTTCTTTTTCTTCCATTCTCTCTCTCTCTTTCTCTTTCTCTCTCTCCCCAAGAGCAATGAAAGAATGTCCTCGGGTGAAGATTTAAAAAATTACTTTTATCTCCCCGGCTGGTGTAGCTCAGTGGATTGAGTGCCGGCCTGAGAACCAAAGGGTCGCCGGTTCGATCCCCAGTCAGGACACATGCCTTGGTTGCAGGCCAGGTCCCTAGTAGGGGGCACTCGAGATGCAAGCACACATTGATGTTTCTCTCCCTCTCTTTCTCCCTCCCTTCCCCTCTCTAAAAATAAATAAATAAAATCTTAAAAAATTAAAAAGAAAAAAATTACTTTTATCATCACTATCTAGAAAACAAGGAGACAGGGATCCATTGAGGTCAAATACTGTACATAGTCACAGAGCTGGAATGTGGTAGATCCAGCATTGGACCCCTCATCTAACTCTGAATCCATGCACTCCTCCCCGCCAGCTGTGGAACTCCCAGCTCTGGTGACAACCCTCTGTCTTTATTTAAACAACAGTGTGATTTTCGTGCATGTCATTAGAAGCGGTCAGGAGCATCATTAACACTTTGGGCCACAAGAGTACCATTTAGGGCAATGAAGCAGATATCTTTTCATACAAATAATTTATTTGTACCAAAGTTTTCCACTTGAGCACCCAAAGTGAATTGGGCTAATGTATTATTTTATACTAATGAGGTGGTTGGAACTTGGTGTGTTTAGGGTTTATGAAATTTCAGACTAGATTTTGGACGCTTTATTATTTTTTTGTGGACTTCAAGTAAAATGCAACCCAGATGATGCTTATTCAAGCACACGGTTTCTCTCATGAAAGATATTTGGATGAATTATTTACTGCCCACCGCTTATGTTCTTTTCTGAAAGGCCATTTAAAGTGTTTTTTAAAGAAACAGAATGTGTTGATTTTGATGCCAAGAGTAAATGAAATTGAACCATAAACAAGTTTGGAATTTCGGGTGAAGCCTGGAACTCAAGAATCTCCAGCCTGCTTCCTACCTTGGCAGAAGCATTCTTTGACCTCTAAAGCCGTTGTTCAGGAGCAATCCAAAGAGATAGCAAGACTCTAATAGAAATTGTCAACAAAATTGAAAGTAAAAAAAGAAAGTGTATTTTGAAATCTGGAACTTAAGAGGTTCCTACCTGCAAACAACTGAGGCATAAAGCTTGTGAAGGCTTCAAATAGCTTTAATCTGCTGGCGTATCTGTCCTTTGATAGGATGTAAAATCCAGGCTGAGAGGAGTGTGTCGGAGGGTTTCAGTGCACTAATTCCAAGATTGATTTTGCTGAAGGACCTGACGCGCATTCAAAAGAGAGTCAGTGGGGCAGGGAAGAGAACAGGAAAAAAGAAAGAAAAGAGGAAGAATGTGATAGAGAGAGGGAAGGAGGGAGGGGAGAGAGAGATATAGAGATTCATAGATAACGGAAGGGAAAGAAAGAGGGAGGGAAGGGGGGAGAGAGAGAGGAGGGGAGACTGAAGAGAGAAGAGAGAGAGGGTGAGAGGGAGGGAGCTGTGTTTAGAAACCAAAGACTTGGATTTGAATGCTGGTTCTGCTATTAACATCTCATAATTTTTCAAGCAGATCGCTTTGAAGCGGTCTGAATCTTAATTTCCTTATACGTATAATGGGAATAAGGATTGCAGACTTCAGAGGGTAGGATTAATTGAGGTGGTGAATGTGAACAATTCCACAGAGGTAAAGCGTGATGCAAATACAGAGTTTAACTCCTACTCCCCTAGTGGTGGGCTCATCTCCGCCTGTACACGCCCCCTCCCTAAACTATCCTGTGTTGCTCCTCCAATCACAGGAAACCCTTCCAGGTCTGCTTTAGCTCATATGCCTGGGCCTAGTCTCCTTCTGCTAGTTTTCATGCCATTGTTTATTGCTGCCCTTCTTTATCCCTTCGATCTGTTGTTATATTTCGTATCCTTCTTGGGAGCCTTGAAATGGCCCTTGACCTTGTCATTGCCCTCTAGGTACCACCCGACCTTCTTTTCCGTTTCATATTCAGGATTCTCGAGAGCTGCCTTTATTTGTTTGCATCCAGATCTCTTCTCAACCCATTCTAACACGCATCCGTTACGTTTCATGACCCCCCTGCCCCCACACTGCACCCCTGAGAGTTGTCGTTCCCATGTTCGCCAAAGGGCCTCCATAATGCAGAATCCCAGGGACAGCTGGGTTGGGGCTCCCGTGACTTTAGACTCTTCGGGTGCTCCCGCCAGCTCTTTCGAAGGAACTCTGGAGCCTTTTTTTGATGGTCTATTTTTGTCCCCCCATCTCCACACATTGCAAGCTGTTGGGTAGCAGTCCTGGGCCTTTTTGGCCTTTTTTCTCTGTCCACCCTTTCCACTCCTCCAGGTGTCAGAAACCTCCCATATACCAAAGCCTCTTCCAGCCTCTCTCTTGTCCAGGCACACATTTCACAGCTGCCTCGGTCGCTCTCTCGGAACGCCTCCTGGGCATCGTCCGCCAAACATGTTCAAAACGCGAACTGTGATTTCCCCCAGAAAAACCTCTCTCCCAGGCTTTTCCAGCTCGGCCAATGACCATCTGCTCCAGTCTGCAACCGCGGAGTTATTCCCGCACTGCTTCTCCTTCTCCATTCCCCACATAGAATTTAATACCCAGTCCTCTTAATCCATCTTCCAAAACACCTTTGAGTTAGCCCGTTTCTATTTAGATTTACTGACGCTGCTCTGGTCCCAACCCCCACCCTTTCTCACCTGGCCTAGGCTGCTGATTTCCAAGCCTGATTCTCCACGTAGCAACGAGTGATAGGCCCCAAACGCCAAGTGGCTGGCCATTCCCCAGCTTTGCATCTCCTGTTTGGCCCTCCCGTGGTGCTTACCACAGTACCCAATATTTTACTGCTGTCTGCAAGGCCCTATAGGATCTCTCTCTCTCTCTGATTTCTCTCTCTAATCTCTCTCTCTCTCTCTCTAATTTCATTTCATTTATTACTGATCTTCTCATTCACCACTAACAACTTTTATTCTTGACCACCTTTTCGAGTATATTGGTGGAGGAAATAGCCTTGGAAGGCATGGTGTCTCCTTCCGGTTGTCAGGTCAGAGTTGCTACCAGACCAGGATAGTAAGATAATGTCTTTCTCTGAGGCAAAGGTTAAGCAGGTTTTCCAGTGGCCCAGTTAAAAAATTGGGGTTTCCTGAGTGCAAGCTCCTCAGCTGGAACACAGGTCCACGCTGTACACAGCGTCCCCGGGGGCCTCCCTGTGTCTTCCCTGTGGGATCTGGAGAGAGCTGCGGCAGCCGGAGCTCAGGCAAAGCTCTTGCCTCCTGCGGGGCTGAGAGTAACAACATCGTTTGCTTCTTAGCCGGGAGTCTCACGTCTTCTGCCAGCATCCACGTGTGGCGGGTTAACTTGTCAGCTGATAAGCAGGGAAAAATCTCAGACTCTTCACAATTCTTGACAATAATATTCATTCCTACTTTATAATGTTGCTATGAGAATTAAAAGGAATAATGCCCTGTGTTTGTGGTTACTTTGTCTGGAAGGTTCTCTCCCTCCATTCACTCTTTCACTCACCATCTTTAGGCTTTTTCCTTCAATATTACCTTGTCAGTGAGATTTATCTGGCTTCCCTAGTTAAAATGACAGCTTTCCCCTGCATCAGTAGGGGTTCAACCAGAGAAACGAAAGCAGTAGGAACAAAGTATTAAAATATTTATTGCCAGGAATTGGCTTATGCAGTCGTGGGGGCTGGCTAGGCGGGCCCGAAATCCATATGGCAGGCCGGCCGTCAGACAGGGCCGATTGGCTCCCTCAGCGGAGAATTTCTTCTTCCTCAGGAAGGCCTCAGCTCTGCTCTTGAAACCTTTCAAGTGATTGGATCAGGCCCACCAGACAAGCAAGGACAATCTTGTTTAGTTAAAAGCAACTGATTATGAATTCTCCTCACATCTACAAAATATCTGCCCAGTAGCATCTAGATTACTGCTGATGAGATAATAGGAACCCTAACCTAGACAAGTGGACGGATCAAAGGACAATCACGATTCCGATACTTCTATTCTTTTTCTGTTTTATTTTCGTCACAGCATATATTAGCATCCAATTTACTGTTTCACTTATTCTACCAATTGCTTTTTTCTCCCCTCTCCCTCTTCAGAAATGTGAACTTCACAGGAGAGAGGTTTTTGACTGTTTACTTTGTATTCTCTGAGCCTGGCACTTGGCCCATAGCCGTAGATGGCCAATAAACACTTGTGCAATGATCGAATGAATGGTGAAGTGCTTAGAGCAGGGCCTGACACATGGTAAGTGTGCAATAAATTCTACGTATTTATATAATAAATGTGCCCATAGAACCAATATAAATACTTAGCAATCAGGGGTCCCACATTTTTCCATCCACACTTTCATTCTTTGACCACGAACACCTCAAAAGCGCTGTCTCTGTCTCCAGCAGAAACCCAGCATTCTTTGCACGGCATGCCAGGCCCTGTGGGATCTGCCGCGTCCAGAGCTTCACTTGATGGCTCTCAGGTGCAGCGGGTGCTTCCCCTGACCCGGACTTCCTTAGGCCCCTTGGCGCTCTATGCCGCGAGCTGTTCTCTCAGTCAACGTGCTTTCCCCAACCTCGTATTCACCTGGCTTATTTTTATTCCTCTTGTAACGCTCAGTTCAGCTGATGACCTGTTCAAGGCTCTCTGTGATCCCTAAGACTGATTCCCTTCTTTTTGGCTCTTTCTTCTGTTCCCTGCTCAGCTCTGTTCTTACCCTTCGCTGACTCCACCATTCCACTGTAACTGTTTCACTCATTCCACGGTAAAACCCCTGAGGGTAAGATCCTGTCATTCATCTCTGCGTCTCCAGAACACAGCACGGCTCCTGGCATGGAGAGAGGCCAGATAAAGAAATTCGGGCCAAATGAATACGGCTGAATGATGGTTCCCAAATGGTACAAGAGTGACTGCTTTACTCAGCGTTACCCAGGAGCGGTGCGGCTCAACCCTTATCGTGCATGAAAAGCACCCTGGGAGAGTTTCAAGAATGCAACGCCCAGGCCTCAACCCCAGACATTCTGATTAAGCTAATCTGCTGTGAGCTTTCAGATAATTTTGCAGTGCAGCCAGGGCTGAGAACCGCAACCTGAGGGATAACTCACTGGGAAGTTTCTAGTTCATTGGCTCCAAGTCTGACCAGAGGAGCACAGCTGCCCTCTCCCCTCTCGTTGGAGAGCAGCTGGTTCCCTTGGGCAGCTTTGTACCTGGAATTTCTGCTCCTGTTCAGGCACTGCTTAAAGTTAATGGTGCACCTGCGTTTATGGCCTTGAGCAGTCTGGCCGGGAATTTGCATTTTTACTGCATTTTTACTGCATTTTTACTTTTTATTGAAAATAATGTGCTATGTGATCAGGGGCAGATGCTTTGGAAGATAATAAAAATAATCCAGAACTTGTTTTTCAAACTCCCATTGTTCTTTGGGAGTGGGAAGGAAGGTGTAGGTGGATGGTGCGTGATGGAGAGTTTAAGTGAGATCGACCTATCAGGGTACCTGAATTTCTTCCTTTCTAACTATTTTTATCTCCATATGGTGGTTGAGAGAGAAGGCTCTGGAGTCAAATGCCCTTGTTTAAGTCCCAGTTCAGGCATTTAATAACTTAGTAGCCTTGGAACTTCTTTCTGCCTCCGTTTCCTCAACTGTCACATCGGACCGTAACTCTATCACACACGATTTGAAGGATTAAATGATGTGTTATGAATTACCTGGCACCAAGTGGGTGCCCGAAGTCAAAGCTGTTATCGCTGCTGCTATCTCCCCCAACTCCCTCTTAGCCCCTGAGCCCCTGCCTCACATAGACCCTGCTCCTCGCTCGTCTGCACTCGCCCCCTAGCGGGATCCCTTTCCTTCGCATGTCTCACAGCCGTCTGGGGCATGGCCAGCCCTGTTTTTTATCGTCATTCACCTGTTCAATTGTCTTCAGTGGACCTCCGTTGCTTGACGCATTGGCCCCAACTTCTCTGCTGTCTTTCTCCACCTCCTAAGACTTAGAGCTGCCCGAGCCCGAGCTGGCGAAGGCTGCTTACCCCACTTCTCTCCCACTCACCCCACGCTCACTACCTCCCCATTTGATCAAACTGATGTTTGCCTCTCTTTTCCCTTCAATAGGTTTAAACTTTCCAGTCTCCATACCTTAGCCAGTGCTGCCCCTGACCACAGGATACTGGGCTTCTCCTATATAATTATGTAAATCCCCACCCTCCAAACCTGGTCTTATCTACTTTAGTTAACTTCATTGTTTGTTGAAGTTCAGTCTACAACAGAGACTTTTCTGTGGACTCCAGACCTGATTAGGGTGTATACTAACTTATGTACAAAGCAACCAACCCCTCAGTCTCAGATTTAGCTCTCGATGTGTTTTTTTGTTTTTTGTTTTTAATCTTACTGCTGTTACAACCCAATGGAGGTCTTCTCTTCTGTCTACCAGTGTGGGGTCCCTATGCCCCAAAGTTATGGAAGGTCCAACTTCTTCCTTGGAGAAGACCTGATGTCTGTCAGGGCTTTGATTTTTTTTCACTGGATTCTCTGTGGGATCGGAGGTGAAAGAACAAGGGGGACTGCTTAGGGACGGAGCTCGAGTGAGGCATACATCACTCCCCTCTGTGTCTTATGCACACTCGGTGTCGTGGGCCCACCCAGTTGTGCTGGAGGCAGGTGAAGGTAGCCTCCCTTCGTGTGCAGGCGGCGAAGAACGTGGAGATGGCAAACACACAGTCACGACAGCTCGAGTTGACACTTCCAGTTGCTTTGCAAATGACCTTTTGTTCTTCAGATGGTGGTTTTTAGGATGCTGCTGTGGTCTGAGCGTGCCCCCTAAAATCCATGTGTTGAAATCCCAGGGCCCAGGGAGGTGGTATTGGGAGGTGGGGCCTTTGGGAAGTGCTTGGGATATAAAGGTGGAGCCCTCATGAGTGGGGTGAGTGCTCTTTTAAATGAGACCCCACGGAGCTTCCTGACTGTGTCCACTAGGCGAGGACACCACAATCCAGAACTGTAGGAAGCACACATTTGTTGTTTATAAGCCACTCAGTCTCTGGTATTTTGTTATTGTAGTCCTACCAATGAAGACAGAGTTTTCTTAAAACACAGAATTCACGGGAATTTTCTTTGCAGGAAAGCACTGGCAAAAAACGAGACACAGAGCTGCGTCCTAGCCACAACAGAGGGCGCGTTTGACATAAAAGAGTATTGAGAGGAGAGTAAGAAAGTGGATACACTGAATAAAAAACTTTACATTTTATCCAGATGTGGCTAGCATAATCTTTTCAAAATATTTTCACTAGGAAAAATACAGGTTATTTTTGTATGTGTCTTTCCCTTGTGGCTAGTTGGAGAACACATTATGGGGAGTTTGTTGAGTTGGATTGTATCCCCCCAACCTCTCACACCTGTGACTGTAACTTTATTTGGAAATAGCGTCTTTATAGACATAACTGAGTTAGGATGAGGTCGTACTGGAGTCGGGAGGGCCATAACCCAACGAAGGGCATCTATAAGAAGGAGAAATTTGGACACACGCATGCAGAGAGGAAAACATGATGTGAGGACACGGGCACAAGGGGAAGACGGTCATGCCGAGACGGTGGCAGAGACCCACATGATGCAACCATAAGCCAAGGAGTGCCGATGCCAGAAGTTGAAAGAGACAAGAAGGATTTTCCCCCAGAAAGTTCAGAGGGAGCGAGGCCCTGCCCCAACCTTGTTTCCAGACTTCTAGCCTTCAGAACCGTGAAGATAAATTTTTGTTATTCCAAGCCCCACAGTTTGTGGTGCTTCGTTAAGGCAGTCTCAGGAAACGAATACAGGGAGGCTGTGTACTTTTCATCACTTTTACCCCCCCTCACATGGTCTTCTGAGATGTCACCTGAACAGTGACGGGACCACGCTTTAGAGGCAGGGACTTCTCTTTCTCACTTTTAAGTTCCCCCTGGCAAAGACCAGGGGAGTACTTGGCTCAGGGAACTGGATTCGTACTGAGAAGCTTCCGTCAACCCCTGAGGTTGAGGAGAACTGTGGATTGGGAATGAAGGCTTACTACACTCTGTGGTGATACTATTTGGCGGACATGCTCACAGACAAGATATCTCTTGGAATTCCTGAGCCCTGGGAGGGGCAGTCCCTTCAGGGTCAGCAGAGCATCAAAAATACAGAGTAAATATATGTAATTATTTAAAAATGAACTATAGAGCAGTCTACAGCCTATAGCCTGAAGGCCCTCTCTAGCAGGTCACCATCCCCCTCCTCTAATCACCCCAGGTCAGGTACCAGGCTACCAGGGACAGCTCTACGCCCCAGGACTCACTGAAGTTAATCAGACTAGCCAATCCCCAGCCTGCTTACTCTGCCTCCCGGGCTCCTTCCTGTGGAAGCCACAATAAAGTTATTTGCCCACAGACGCCCCTCTCTCTGCTTCCTGACTGACTGGGGAGTGGTGTGAGAATGATGAGTAAACTTCCCCCTTCAAGACAGTCATGTTTATGTCTATGGGTCTTCCCATAACTGATCAAAACAAATCTTGGTGCCCATGAAAAAGGAGGGGCTTGGGGAATGGCTTGGACCTTGGGAAGGACGGGGCCTGTGGGAAGAGGCAGTTGTTCAAAAAGGAAAGACTGCCGAGGCTCGGGTCCTGGAGGACATGGCAGAGATGAGAGGAGATGGCCAGGGGCCACTGGACCACTGGGCAGCTCCACAGACAGAGCCTGAGGTGAGGAGTGAGAGCCATGCTGTGCGGAGCCATGGCTATGGCAGGATCCTGGGCTTGTGCTCGGGCGAGGGGGTGGGGGGGCACCGAGGGCCCCTGTGCATCTTGTTGGTGGAGCTGAGGAACCAGGTTCCTCCCCACAAGCAGGTTTTCCCAGAGATAACTCAGGGATTGTAGGGAGGCCGACGGCACAATCGTGGAGAGGAAAACTGGCCAAGTCCCTGCAGAGCAGCAGGGAGCCGGTCTGGGCCTTCTAAGCAGCCCTGGCGGCCTTATCTGTCAAAAGAAGCTTTTGCAGGGGACCCTGTGCTGCTAGGATGGCAGCCTGCCACCCCAGGGCTCCGAGCCCTCCCAACCGTGATGAAAGGACTGGCCTGACACCCTCAATCAATTCCCCTTTATCTCTTCTCTTCCTGAGGGAGGATAATCCTCTGTTTTGCAGTCTCTCCCCATCCAGCACGTAGCATCCATTGATTTTCGTAGTTGTTGTTGCCAGTCAGTCTGGGTTCTGAAGAAGAATGACCTGCAAGTCTGAAGTTCTTAACTTGGGAGAGGATTCGGACTTCTGAAAGTGACGGCTTTTGTTGTTTTTTAAAGGGCCAGGTCTTCTAGGACATAGTGCACCAGTGCTTTCTGAGGGCTGTCATTCTGATTTAATTTTTCTATTCCTTTTTTGTGTCCTCTCCAAAACAAAACCCTCTTCTTGGTTATTGATTCGGTAGACCATGTGGTGGCATAATGATCCGTCAGACACTGTAGCTGCCTTACAGTCTATCAGGAGAGGAAAGGGACAGACATAACAGCAACAAAAGGCCAAATCGTAGCATCTCGGGTTTGGAATAACCATTATGTAGGCCTTGGGACTCGTAAAGCACTTTCTCCTTTCTTATTTAGTTCTGTCTTTACATAAAAGTACAGTTTTATGCATTTGCAATGTGAGCCTGCCTTCCTCCCTCCCTCTCCCTCCCTCCCTCCCTCCTTTCCTTCCTTCCTTCCTTCCTTCCTTCCTTCCTTCCTTCCTTCCTTCCTTCCTTCCTTCCTTCCTTCCTTCCTTCCTTCCTTCTTTTATTCAGCAACTACCCACCAAGCATTCCCCTTGGGCACAGTACTAGTTTAGGTGCCAAGGATCCAGTGTGACTGAAAGAGATGAACCCCCTGCCCTCTCAACAGCTACTTATTCCCAGCTAGAAATGGACCTGAATCCAGGTCTCCCCCAAGGCTGTGTGAAGTGGAGCTTTGCCACTCACTAGCTGTGTTATTCTGGGGGAATTCTCGAACTTCTCTGAGGATCTATCAGTTATTTTGTAAAACAAAGGTAGTGATGGTAGCTGCTGAGAAGTTTAGAGATTACAGAGTTAAATGCCTGGTCCACAGTAAGGGCTCCACGTGGGCCAGCTGTACTGACTGTGCAGGTCTGGAACTGGGAGAGGCCTCTTCCTTCATTTTTGAGGAAAGGAGCGGAGAAAGTTCCTCAGAGAGCGAGGCCTCAGCCTGGCTATTGAATGCAAGTTCTTATTCTTGGGAAACTGTCTTGGCTGGCTGCCGTAAGGCACGTCAGTAAATCCCGCCTGGCAAGTCCTATATAATGATTTTACTTCCTCACTAGAATTTACTTCAAAAATTGTGAATTTTTGGGTTAACACACTGAAAGTCTCAGTGAGAATCACAAAGAAGATAAACCAAGTAACATGATGCAGAAATACAAATAAATATGAAATTGGCTTCAGTGCTTTTATAACCCTCCCGACAGTGACAAATAGAGAGGGGCTCTGAGGTCAAGTGGAGAGCCAGGTTAGAACCCTGATCCCGCTGTGTACTCGTTGTGTGCCTCAAAGAAGTGCAGTGAACGTCTTGGTCCCAGTGCTTATTTATGAGTTGAGAAGACCACAACTCCTTTATTATGTGGTGTGTGGGTCTTAAGAGAGATAAAGCTTGTGAAGCACCTAACGTGGTGCCTGGCTAGCTTAGGAGAGCTGAAAATATAAAACTGATGCACCGAGACTGCTTTTTTCTTGCTCACTCACTTCGGTTTTGGGCATGGAGCCCGGAAAGGGCAGCACTCTGGTGTCCCGGTCCCGCTCGGGCCTGCCCCTCAGTCAGGGGGCGGCCGTGGGCTAGCCCATCGACGGCTCTGGGTTTCCATTTCCTTCTTCGGGAAAAAAGAAATGTTGGCACCAAACCTGGGTTTTGGACCTTTCCTGTAGCCCAGAGGTGATCCTGGAATCTGCCTTAGGTGTTTTCAGTGTTCCAGAAAGCCTGCTGGATGTCTTATAAGTAGGTTAAATAAAGGTGCAGAGGTCAGGAAAATAATATTTTTCTTATCGTGCCATTCCTTGGTTTAGAAGCCTTCAAGGTCCTGCGTCTCCCTTGGAATAAAGGCAGTGTCCCTCTAACGTCTGACACGGCTCTTCACCGTCTCCCCTTCGCCATCTCTCTGGTTCATCTGCAACCCCCTGCTTGGGTTCTGTCCAGTGCATGGGGCCCAGCTGTCGCCCCGACACTCCGGGTTTGCTGCGGTGCTCCAGCCTTTGCTCAGAACCGTCATCCCTCATTTTCCACTCTTACCTCCTTTAAACGGCACTTTCTCCACGAACCCTTTCCCGACCACTCTACTGTCCACCACAGCCTCCCCCACCCACATTCCCTCCTCCCCACTATGTCTTTATGGATGTCTCTTGTATCTTGTTTTCTTTTTCTAACAGCACTTACCGCCGTGTAATGTATAATACAATTTACCCATTTATTATTTTCTTATAACTTTGTTTTGGTTTTACTTTTCCACTAGAATTTATGTCATTTGAGAACCTGGTTGTTTGTTTTTTTTTTAACAGCTTGTTCATTCTATTCCAAGTACCCCAAACAATGCCTGGCACATAGCAGGCTCTCACTCTATACGTGGTTGTTGACCGGTCACATAAATTTGGGCTGCGATACTACTGACTTGTATGAGAACATAGTTTATTTCTTGAAACTCTTACTGGAAATTTTAAATGCTAAAAGGGAAGCTATTATTTAATAAATACAGTTTGCTTAATAGACACAATCTTGCAAATAGCTCATAGGTAAATCTTAGTAAAATCATAGACCCTTGGCGGCGAGCATGTTTGGGGGCCGTGTCCAGCGGAGGTCAGAGCTCATGTTTTTTGAGCTGAGTTCATGACATTAAGCTCTGAAGGCTCAATATTAAACACATTCTCATAGTAGTTGCTCAGTAAATCTCTGTGGATTTGTTTTGAATCAAGTACAAGATAAAAATATTGTCTCAAATATCTTCTTTCCTCCCTCCCTCCCTCCTTTCCTTCCTTCCTTCCTTCCTTCCTTCCTTCCTTCCTTCCTTCCTTCCTTCCTTCCTCCCTTTTTAAAAATTATTTTATTTAGCAAAAGAAGCCAAGGAGACACAGTATTTATGGTCTGATTATCTCTCTCCACCAACTTGCATTTATCTCCATGGGGAAGCTGGAGGCAATAATTACAGAATTAAACCTCCCTTACTCACTCATGCAGTGCACACAATCACTTGCCACTCAGTGTTTATTTCCCAGATGAAGGAGTTTAATTTATTTTTCTTGCTTCCCTTGGGACCCAGCTGCCTGACCTAGAGCAGCCTCCAGGTTTGGCTGAAAGGGGCCTCCATTTTTATTCTCCTATGGGCCTTACTCACCTATGAACAGATGAAGAAGGGCATCAGAGCCTTTATTTCAATGTCTCTGGTTATATTATTCTTGCTTGTTTGTTTTGTTGATTACGTTCCCTTCCAGGAGAGATCATATGGTATTTGTGTTTCACTGCCTGGCTTATTTCACTTAGTGTAATGCTCTCCAGTTCCATCCATGCTGTCATGAAAGGTAGGAGTTCCTTCTTTCTTTCTGCTGCGTAGTATTCCATTGTGTAATGTATCATAGTTTTTTGGTCCACCCATTTACTGTTGGGTACTTAGGTTGCTTCCAGCACTTGGCTATTGTAAATCTTGCTGCTATAAACATTGGGTGCATAGGTTCTTTTGAATTGGCATCTCAGGATTCTTAGGGTATAACCCCAGCAGTGGAATTGCTGGGTCAAAAGGCAGTTCCATTTTTAGTGGGGCAGGAGAAAATGTTGGCAGGAAAATGGAGACAACTGTGCTTGAAGAACAATAAAAAAAAAAAAAAAAGAAATGCACCAGAACCTTTAATGAAATAGAGTTCCCATTGGCCTTGGAGAGCCATGGATGGGGAAGCTCCCATGGGTAGTGGGCGGTTCTCTCTCATTCCTTAGACACACCCATCCTTTTGGCCCCTCATTATTGTTGTTGATAACAAAGCTCTCTTCACAGGCTGTGGATCTTAGTTTCACATGAGTCCAAGGTAGACCTAAATTCACTCCTTCATTCCCCACAGTACAGCTGAGGTAGGCAAGAATGATTGACACGGCTCCCAGATCACAGAAGGGAACTAACCCTGGATGGCGGCGTTCCACTTGACGTTTTGGTTTATAAGATAACCTGTTGCCTGACAGCAGCCTTGGGCTCCCCATGGGCTGTCTCCTTGCTTTGCCCCCATCCACGTGCTTCCTTGAGGTAAGGGCCAGTTCCCTCCCACCTTCTTTCAAGAGTGTTTAGACACATCAGCATCTCAACTAAAGAGGCGGAGCTCCAAAGGAGATGACCAACCTTTTTTTTCTTCCTATCCACTATTTGCCTTAAAAGGCTTGGTTTTCTGTCTCTTCTTTGGTGTCTAAAACTGGAGAAGATTGGGTCTTTGGGGGATGATGATGCTTTCCTTTTTCATGGATATGAGCATATTATCTAGCCCCAACTAGCAAGCTCTCCGGAACGCAGTATGACAAGCCCCAACTCCACACAAAGGATGTCTCCCTGTGCCTCAACTTCTCGTAGACAGAATGGAAATATGCTGGTACCACCTAGGTTGTTCCGAGGACTAAAGGAAAAATACGTAAGAAAGTGTCAGGCACATAGTAAATGCTACTGAAGTACTAGCTTTTATTGAGGAGCAATTTAACACTTATAATATTTTACTCAGAACTTTCGCAGCAATGTTAACTACATGCTTCCCCTCCTGGCTCTGTGCCCTGCGTGGGGGCAGCCTGACCCTCACAGTCCCCCACATGGCTTTGCCTTGGGAATCCAGCATCCAGCAAGTGCATTTGTTTTTCGGACACTCTTGCACAGAGCTGCTTTTCCTCTCTGTTCCCGCTGATGCTTTTCTCGACTTTGGCGTGTATCCAAGCCTCGTTGTTCTCCCTGTGTGGGGAAGCTGAGAGTCACTCTATAAATTATGCATCAGCCTCACGAAGGCTGGGGCTCCTGTGTACCCATTTTGTCTACATGGAGGTAAATAATTTAGCAAAGGAAGTGTAAATGATCCAGTGGTGATGGTGTGCAGCCTGGCTTTGGAACAGCCTGTCTTGGGAAATGTGATTGACCTTGGCCTGCAGTGGACCCAGCACCAGGCAGAACTGGGCACTTTTTTCCTGTTCTTTGGATCCTCTGGGCTCCACGCCTGGCCCAGCTTCAGACAATGTCTCATGTTCATAATGATTGTAGTTTAAAATTTTGATCTCACTTGGTGCTGGCTGCACCTCTGCAGGTTGGAAGGTTTAAAAGAATGTGGTCTAGTGAAACCAGCTGGGTCTGCACAGTTTTGGGTGTGAGTTCTGCTTTTTTAACTTTTCTGGGCCTTGGTTTTCTCTCTTGTAAATTAGGGACAACAAAAGCAAGTTTGAATTCTTAATATCCAATGGAAGGTAGTTGGCCAAGACAGATTTCTTTTTTGTTTTTTGTTTTTGTTTTTTAACTTTCATGGTTATGGTTTATTATTGCAAAAGGATACAGATTAAAATCAGCAACGGAAAAAGACATGTATGGTGGAGTCTAAGAGAGACCAGGCATGACCTTCCAGTTGTCCTCTCCCAGGGCTGTTGTGTGGACAGCACTTAATTTTTCCCGTGTGACAATGTACGCAAAGCACCGGTAACCAGGGAAGCTCACCCAGCCTTGCCGTCCAGAGTTATCAGACATCAATGACAGAGGCCTGGCGTGCTGCTGTGACTGACCTTGGTTATTGGTCTCCAGCCCTTGCAGAGGTCAAACCCGTACCATGTGGCCCACGGTGCCACATGGATCACATTGTTAGTGTGAACTGCCTGGCATGGCGCGAGGCCGCAGGTAGACGGAGACACTTTCTTCACACAGGATATTCCCAGAGCTTGGAGATTATCTCCCAGGAGCTGTCAAGGGCCAGCCTCTTCTTTGTCGTTGCTTTTTTAAAATAAATATTTTATTGTTGATGCTGTCACAGTTGTTCCAATTTCTTCCTTCCTGTCCCCCTCCATCCAGCCCCCCTCCATTCCCACAGGCAATCCCCACACCATTGTCCCTGTTCATGGGCAAGATGGGTTTCTTAACGACCGACCCCACCCCACGCACTGGAGCAGTTCCCCTGGTGGGAATTGAGAGCCCCTCTACTCGGTCACTTGGGACGAACCCCTAGAAGCCTTCTACCTCCAAAATGCAAATAAAACCAGATCATTGTCCCCAGCTCCTCTGCTGTCCCCTAGCCAAGGCCTCCGTCACTTCCATGGCGTTATTGAAAAGTCTCCACACCCTTCTCCTTGCCGCACCTTCAGTCCTCCAGGTCTGTGTCATCCCTACCAAACAGTCTTTTAAAACCCAAAGAAGAAAATCCGGTCATCTGTGACAACGTGGGTGAACCTGAAGACACTGAGCTAAGTGAGAGAAGCCAGTCATGGAGAGACAGAACTGCCTGGTTCACTGCTGCGAGGCCTTTAGAATCGTCGGACCCGTGAAAGTGAAGGATAGAACAGTGATTGCTATGGGCTTGGGAAGTAGGGTGGGGGGTTGCTAATTAATAGGTATAAAGTTTCAATTGTGAAGGACGATACGTACTAGAAAGCAACTGTACGACACTGTGCCTATGGCTGAAAATACTGTATTGTACACTTAAAAAAATTAAGAAGATAGGTCTCATGTTGACTCTTCTTACAACAATTAAAAGAAAACAAAATAAAAATAAATATATTGATCTGATCACTCCCCTGTTAATAACCCTCTAATGGCTGCCCATTATTCTTAAAGTAAAATTCATTGCCTTTCTATCAGGCTCTGTTTGACCCTGCCCTGGTTCACCTTTCCCTCCTCAATACCAACCACACTGGCCTTGGGATTCCAGAATGTTCTAAATATGTTCCTGCCTGAGAGCTCTGGGCTTTTGCCTTGGGGGCTCCTTTGCCTGGATGCAGCTTCTACCACTTGGCTGGCTCCATTTCTGCATCCAATGTCTGGTGAGCCGTTAATTCCCGGGGCCTCCCTCCCATCACCCTGTAGCTGCTTTATTTTCTTCAGGTTGCTCATCCCTACCTTCCTTGATGATACTGAGCTGCCCTCTGGTTCACTCACTGTGCCCTCCAGTAGGAAAAGAGCTCTTTGAAGGACCATACTTTTCACCTTTATTCACCATGGTAGTCTTAGGTGGGGTCATTACATAACATACAGGACACCCAGTTAAATTTGCATTTCAGATAGACAATGGATACCTTCTTAATATGAAAGTAATTCCACAGGGTTTACTTATTCTAAAAAAATTATTGTAGTCCCTGTATTTTTATTCACTAAATATGGTAGTCCTAGTCTCAGGGCTTGCTCTAGGGCTGGCACCTCTGTTGGTGCTTTGTAAATTTTTGTTGAAAGAAAGGAATGGTGGGTGAGTTGAAAAGGGGTTGTAAAAACGAAACCTGCAGAGAATTCCTTGTATCTTTTAGCCTCGGTATTTCTAGTGCAATGTCAATGCTTGATGTATGACAGGTGCTGAGAAAAAGTGTGCTGAGTAAATGGGAAGGAGTGGGGTATGTGATGTGTTTTTTTCCCTCCAGAGCATATTGCTAGTCTCATCTTGCAGTTGGTGAAACAGGGTTAGAGAACAAGAGCCTTTCCCAAAATCAGGCAGCTGGGGGTCACTTCAGCTGAATGCAGCAGAAAGCAGTTGCTGTCAGGTGGCTTAAATTAATGGAAGTTCATTTGCTTCTCCCATAAAAGAAGCTGGCGTAGCAGCAGCCTAGGCCTCTTACGGTGGCTTGGAGACCAGGCTTTAATTTTTCTCTTCCACGATCATCAGACCTGGCTTCTAACCTCAAGTTTACTGCATGGTCTTAAGATGGCTGCTTGAGAGCCAGCCATCACATTCGCATTCCAGGCAGGCATTGGCCACAAGTAGGTGAGAACAACCACCAAAAAATCACTTACTTCATTTCTTTAAAAATCTTCTTGAAAGTCCCTTATAACCCCAACCTCTTGCATTTCATTGGTCAGAACTTTGTCTCATGGCCACTCTTAACTATAAGGGAGTTGAGAATGTTGTCTTAATTCTGGGTAGTCATATGTGCTTTGCTGAAAATGGAGATCATTTCTTTAGAGAAGAGGAAAATGGATGTTGGGGAGCAATGACCAACCTCTGCCACAGCTACAGAGAGGCAGAAAGAGTCCTGGTATATCCTCTGTCTTGCTATACCATAGCTACTCGGAGTGTCCTGTGATAGCCGTGCGTATGTGGAGACAGGGGTAGATCCTGCCTCCCGGCCATGTGACTCAGAGCGCTCCCTACTCTTTTTGCTGCTGGGTCCTGTTTTTCATAAACCAGTGCTAGCATGGAGTGGGTCAAAGCCTGGGGCGTGGGCCGTTTAATCTGAGAATTTTTCTGTGTTGAAGAGTTTGCAACAAATGTGGTCTAGAGAATACTGGGGAGACCCAGAAGCAATGTTAACATTGCTGTAACAAAAACCGCAGAGACAGAAGTAGGGACCGGGTGGTGCTAAGAAGTCAGACAGGGGCTGAAGAATGAGAGGTTCCGGGAGTCTGGTCCACTGTCCCAGGATCCTAATAGATCTCAGCAGGCTGAAGCCACAGTCTGAGCATGAGGCAGAACTGAACCAGAGTGAAGAGCCTCCACTTCAGTCCAAAAGAAAACCAACAAGACAGGCTGATGTGACTTAATACGAGCAGAATAAAAAGCCACCGAGGTGCTTCCATCGGCAGTACGAGCCCCAAAGGGTTAGCGAGCTATTTTGTTTTTAGCCCGTGTTGGTGGGAACACAGGAGCGAAGCAAGGGAGGCGTGAGCCATGCTCCGTTCCGCGCGTCAGATCGCACCTGCAGTGCTGCTTCCAGCCCTGGGCTCCGCACTGTAAAGGGATAAAGACAAACCGGAGTTTTCCACGGAGATTAACCAGATGCAACTGAAGAACTCCTCTGCCTGTCTGTTTAACCTTTTTATCAATCACTTGGGTCATGCCTGCTTATCAGATTTGTGAATTACTCTAGTCGGACAGGGGCAACAAATACAGGGGCTGACGGAATCAGTCAGGAGGAACAAGGGGCCCAGGTCAGCCTATGAAACTGCAAATGGACCAAGGCGAACTCCTGAGTTTCAGTCAAGCTATCGACTGGGCCAAAAAAGGGAGGCAGGAGACAGGGTCCACTGAAATATCACTGCTTTTGTCTGTGTCCTTGGGCCACTGGGCGGCAGGCTGCCAATGAGCCTCTGCGCAGCACTCAACATTTGTGACTTTTCCCTAGCTCACAGATTTGACCTTGGCTTTGTGGGTTCACCCACTCAAAGTGTCCCAGAGCCTCCTCGACTTGGGAAGGCTGGCTCATGCTAACAATGATTACAGAAGACTGAGGAATAACAACACTCGATGCTAGATGTAATCTTTTTCAACATGATATATATTCTCGCTAGGCACTGTCTATATATTCTCTTTCAGGAAAACAACATGAGAAACTAAATAATACTCCTAAGAATTGTTTGAAGGACATGAAATTGAAAAGAGGGACTTGAGTTGTGTGATTTGAATGCTTGATGACACCATGCTAGAAACCCCATGCATGCTCCTCTCTGGTGGGCTCCCCACACTGGAAGCATCTTCTAAGTGACCCCTAGATCTGTCAGGGTGTGGGCAGCTTCTATAGGTCTGGAAATCATTTCATGTCTTTGATGACCTGGCAGAGGTCGGTTTTGTCCTTTAATTGGTTGGTATGTACTATAACTCTTAGGAAACAGCTTATTTCCCTTTCTTCTCTCGAACTTGAGGTGTATCAACTTGCCCTTTCCTTTGCTTTGAGGTCCGGGATGGCATGGGAAGGGAGAGACTGGCCTTGAAGGGTTAAGCTCATTAAGCCTTCATTGTTCTTTATGCCAGAAAACTCAAAGTCCTTGTCCTCTAGGCGTTTCTCTGCTAGGAGAAAACCTAAACCAAAACCAAAATGAAAAACAAAAACACCTTCCCCTGCCTTTTGAATCTGTTATCCTTTCGAATCTGTAATTCCTTCAGGGTAGGCTCCTGATAACCTTAGTCAGTGCATTTTCCAGCCTCCAGGAATGCAAACAGTCACAAAGTATGGGCTTTGATTCTTCCCCATGCCCGCTTTTTGGTGGGTGGCCATATGTGTTCATTCACATGTCCAAAGGGATTCCTCCTTCCGTTCTGTGCTTATCACGTTCTTGTCACATCTTCACATCTTCGCTAGGGGCTTATTGTATCAGTTGAGGTCCCATTGAGAAACAGATGGCACACTCACGTTAGAGTAATTTGATAAGAATTTATTAAAAGGCTATTAATAAAGCTGGGAGCAGGGCTTAGAGAAACTATAAAGAACACTGTAATACTACAGTGCTGTGAAATCTAGTTGCCATTGTAGGTCTGAAGAAATGGAGAGAAGAGAAAGATAATTAGAAGACAGTGTGGAATGGACCTCTTAACTGAACCCCTGACTGGACAAAACCAGCTCACAGCAGCCCCACAGCCCTGGTGACAAATGCCTCCCCCTTGCTCATTTCCTCATTTAAATCTCGTACTGGTGCACGGCCATTGGCCAAATCCAGTTGGAAGTCAGTGAGCAAGGGAACCCAGTGGTGTAGCCTGAGGTGTTCAGCCTCCCAGGGTACAAACAGGGTGGATAAAGGTGGAGAATGGATTTGGAGGGACAAATGGAAGAATCCACGAAACCACTGAAGAGTGGATTTTGTTGTCAACACCTTTATTTTCCTGGTATCCCACCCCGCAGGTAGTCGGTCTATGGTACTTTCCTTGACTAGGAGCTTCTCACAGGTGGGAACCTGGCTCCTGTATTCCAGGGCCCAGCAGAGGGCCCAGGAGAATGCCCAGAAAGATGGCCCATCAGTGTTTTGGGGATGACTGGGCACTGAATGAAAGGATGAATAAATAAAGGAGGTGAACTCAATGAGGATTTGCCCTTATTTTTTGCCCATCACTGCACCACCTGGAGACAACAGTTCCTCTACCTCACCTGTAGACCCCTCGGACCAGTTCCGATTATTGAATTTCTGTATAATCTTCCTGTACCTGGGGCTGACCCTCTAATGAGGCCTGGGACCTCTGCTTCTGTCATGGGAGTATGGACAGGTAGCTCTTGCCTCTGGTCCAGCCTCTGCTCTCTCTCTCACTTTTCAGCAGGCAGGCCTTCTGTGCCAGATGCTCAGCTCATGTCCTCCTACCGGGAAGGTTCCCTGAGGAACTCCTCTCTGCCCACATCAGGCAGATGGGGTTATTTCCTCCTTGCTGTACTCCTCTTTATTTTTTTAAAGATTTTATTTATTTATGTCCAGAGAGAGGGGAAGGGAGGGAGAAAGAGAGGGAGAGAAACATCAGTGTGTGGTTACCTCTCAAGTGCCCCCTACTGGGGACCTGGCCTGCAACCCAGGCATGTGCCCTGACTGGGAATCAAACAGGCGACCCTTTGATTCGCAGGTCGGTGCGCAACCCACTGAGCCACACCAGCCAGGGCTGTACTCCTCTTTAGATGGATTGTGAAACAAACATCTATTTCCTCATTGGTCATGTTCTAGGTGCTGTGCCTGATCCAGGAATGTCCGGGTGAATAAGACACAGTTGGACGCAAGGACAAAGAGCTGCCGTACGGCCAGGGAGGTGACATATAACTGTTATGCAGTGTGATATAAGTGCTCTGCTGCTGGAAGACAGGGCAGTGCAGGAACGTCTAGCCCAACTTGGAAGTTCCCCGAAGTCTTTCTGGAGGGGCTGGCACCTGACTGGGTAGGATGGGAAGAGCTAGCAATGGAAAGTGAAAAGTATGCTCTGAGGCAAGTGAAGGGTTTGATCAAGGTGACAGATGCCTGACCCAGCAGGCTGTGTGCAGTGACACACGAGTGAATCTGTATGATTAGTGATAAAAGCCGAGGAATGGTGGGCTGAGGTGCAGGTGGTTGGAAGGGCAGGTGGGAGTGAGGACAGGAAAGCCTTGGCATGCTAAGCTCAGGAGTTAGCAGGCTGAGACCAGAGGAAGCAAGTGAGGTGTTTGCCTCCGATGCTGAATTTCAAAAGACTCCAAAACTTCATGGTGAAAAAAAAATACCAAAATTTTAAATAAAAATGAATCAGTATTCTGATTTTTTCTTTTACCTCAGGCTCCAATATGGCTCAGCATGGCACTATTACCTTTTCTGTCTTTAGTTCATTAAAGTATTACTTATCTTTTCAAAAACTGTTGCTGGGCCAACTGTATATTCACATGCAAAAGAATGAAGTTGGACCCCTACCTCACATCATACACAGAAATTAGCTCAAAGTGCATCATAGTCACAT
Source organism: Mormoops blainvillei (assembly GCA_004026545.1). Taxonomy (NCBI): domain Eukaryota; kingdom Metazoa; phylum Chordata; class Mammalia; order Chiroptera; family Mormoopidae; genus Mormoops; species Mormoops blainvillei. Next base: position 46,201 of record PVJD01005402.1, read on the forward strand.
ACATAAGAACGAAAACTATGAAAGTACTAGAAGGAAAAACCAGAATGAATTTTACGATCAGGAGTCAGGCAATGATTTCTTAGAAGAGCGTGTAGAAAATCATGGCTCTTAAGCACTTCTTTCCGTCAGAAGCCACCACGTGGTCACGTGCTCAGTGTTCATCAGGTACCTGCACACTACCACACGCTGTGCCTTAGGGATATATCAGTAAACAAGGCAGACCAAAGGTGCTACCCTCCCGGGCCTTACATCTTTCGTAGGGCTTTAAATAATGTAGACGCCGGGGCCCCATCAGAAATCCCAGAAACCTAGCTGCTTTGATAAAGAATGACTAATCATTAAATGGCAAGGTAGAATCATTTGAACCTATTTTTTTCCTACCACTTTGACCATCACTCCAAAGGAAGATTTTTTTTTTCCCCCTTTGGAAAGTGTTTCTAAAATCATTTGTGATGAAGGAAAAAAAAAAATTTTTTTTTAAGTTCTAATGTATTGTGGACTGATACTTGTGCAAAATATAAAAAGTAAAGATATTTTATTAGCAAAATGAAATGTCGCTTGGTTGTTATGGCAGTGTCAAATGTCTGTAAAAGTTTCTAAACACTCTCAATTTCTATACTAACTGCATCACAGGCAGATGGCAAACATTTCTCAGAGCAGCCCCAATCCTGGGTCTCTCCTTAGTCTGGTTTTTCATCTGCAAAATGGGGAATAATTTTACTTAAGAGGATACAGTTGGCTAACATAAGTCACAAGGCCATCGTTTGACTTAATAAGTGGTAGCTGTTAATGTCCATAGTTATTATGTTTTAATATTTCTTAAAAATCCTATAATATTCAATTTTTGGTGTCACAAAAATCAAACTGGGTGTCCTCCAATGTTTTAGGAGAAAGTGGCATCTTGCTAGCCCATCGTAAAAACAACATAGATTTTGAGTATCTGTACTTGGGATTTGTTTTTACCTCTAAACAACAACACAGAGCAAACATGTCTTTGAATGTTGTTGATGAATAATAATCATTGAGAAGCCCCACTTGCTTTTTAAACGCCCGCCAGATGTTACCCTTCTCCACTGTGAACCGTACCCACCCTCGGGCCTATTAGACAAAATGCTGGCTGTCACCAAGTGACGAGGTCTGGGGACTGGCCCTTTTTAAGTAGCCTCAAGGTCATGAGGATTAAATGTTCCTCCAGGGAGTCACAGAAAAAGTAGAATGTCAGCATCTCCTTTTTTCCTTGAAGATGGCTCAGTGACATTTTCAGAAAGGAGGGCCAGTTGCTACCTGTCAGCACTGAATGGGGAACACAAGGGTAGGTGCAAAGCGAGAAGGTTACTCACCACCTGGAGACTGGCGGTTCAGCGGGAATGTCATTCAGAGAACCTGTGCGGCAGCAGAGAGCTGAGCTCTTTCGAGGGCAGAAAATGGCGTCGAAGCCTGAAAAGCTGTGAGGGCAACTTGGCAGAAGGGAGGGAGCGGGAGCTTTGGCAGTTGGCAGGTGTGGATTGGAATCTCAGTCCCAGCTTTTTCCCATTACTGCAGAGCATCTTGGGCGGTGGTGCCCACCTTACAGGTTCATCCTGGGTGTTAGAGATATTGGGTATAGTGCCTGGCGAGTAGTGAGTGACTGGTGGAGCCTAATTGATGTTGACCTTGTCCTAGTCACCCAAACAAGGTCCAGAGAAAATTTTCCAGCCTGTCTGCTTATCGCTTCCTTTAAACCTTTGTGCCCGAATGATTCTAGTTAATGCATGTGCATTACAGATGCTGGCCGTTCCCTCAACCACACACTGTTTTGTCTTTATGGCCATCTACATACAAGAGTTATGATTCTTAACAAGGGATTCAAATACTGTATGCTACGCACTTGAGTGTGTGTGTGTGTGTGTGGTGTGTTGGGGAGGTTGTTTTTTTTAAATCCTTACCCAAGGATATGTTTATTGATTTCAGAGAGAGAGACATTAATGTGAGAGAGAAACATCCACAGGTGGCCTCCTGTACACGCCCCGACTGGGGATGGAACCTGTACCCTAGGTATGTGCCCTGACCAGAGACCAAACCTGCAACCTTTTGGTGTACGGGATGATGCTCCAACCAGCTGAGCCACACCAGCCAGGTCTGCGTTTGGGATTTTTCACTAAAGATCTGCAGCAGCATTGAGAAAAGGTCTGATTGTACTGACCTCATTCTTTTAATAACCTGGTATTAGACTTTTTTTTTCTTTCTTTTTTTTTTTTCCTCCAGTACCTCTTAGGCTAAGATGGAATGAGAAAGTTCAGGTCTCTCCTTTGGGAAGAAAAATGTGGAATAAAAATCATGCACATTTCCTTAACTAAATGGGAAGAATGAATAAGTCTTTGCAGAGAGAGGAAATAATTTAATTGGACTTAAAAATATTTGTTATGGAATTGCAGTGCTCTGAATTGCCGTTCTTTGTGGTGATAAGGAAGCAAAAAGATTCGACATATTTATGACCCGGTGAGTTAATCAACACATGTTATTAGCTAGCTAATCATCTCATGACACAAATGTCAGGTAAAATTAAATTTACCTCTACTCCATCGCATTTTAGAGATAGGATAAGAACTCTCTGAACTCTAAGAGATGTCAATTTAAACAAAAATTTAACAGAGATGGCTTTTGCTGGTCTGAAATCTAACACTGTAACCCTAAGGACTTCAACAGTGCCAGTATTTGTCAAACATGGTTTGGAGAGCTGTAGTTGTTGGCACCTCTACTGAACCGACCACCACATTTAAAAACATCTGAGGTACCGCTGATTGGAAGACACACCCTTCTTCTCCTCACCTCCAAGAAAGAAAGAAAAAAACAAAACTGTGCAAATTAATATTAACACATCATCAGTTGTAAGATGAATCCTGACTGCAGAGAGATTAGTGTTGAAAAATGCGAGTCTTAGGATGGATAAACTATTATAATTTATGGGCCAACAACTATAAATTGTTCATTAAATTGTTAATCTATGAACCTCACCCAACTTATTTTAACTTGGCCCCCTATATATCATTTGTAGATTTCATTATAGTTCCATACCTATGTGGAACTAAAATTTTATATATAATATATAAAAGAATATATATATATATTCTTTTCTGATGTAGGCAGGCAGAAGGAGCAACTCTCCCACTTTATATCTAAACAGTAGAGAAAATCTCAGTGAATTACCATCTCCTTTGAGATCCCCTTTTCTCTCTTCTCCATCCAAGGTTAAGCCTTGATTCCTCCTAGGAATCTTCCCTCTGGGTTTTCTTTGGGGAACGCCAGCTGCTTTATCTCTTTATTAAGCAGAGAAAGTTCCTCCTTCCCAGGTCATGTCCTTAGATTTCTAGAACCAAGACAACTAGGAGTTCAACAAAACAAGGTCCCCTCAGCCAGAAGCATCTATCTTTTTTGGAAGGCAGCAGGGCCAGCACCTATTTTCAGTTGTGGGTTCCTTGGGGGTCACACCCATTTGCTGAACTGGCTCGTCCACTATTTCTTCTAAAACAAAAATGCAGAGTCTTTCACCAGGGAGATTCTTACAGTAGCTACTAAGATAACCTGCCACAACAGCATTGTCTCTGTGTGTAATGCTGCGTAATGTGTACGTAATGCCATGGGTGACAGAGGCAGCCTCTGATCTGCTCAGGGCTGGCAAGGAAGGGCCACGGTGCTGGGTGTGGCAGGAGGGTCCTATCAGAGGAGTGAAATGGCTGCTTGTTTCAATCTCCTGTCTTAAACCAAATAGGCGAGACTTGTCTGGAAGACAGCAATGGCGCTATGGGAGATTTGAGTTTGGGTCATTTCTTTGCCTTGAAGTACCACTGTGATGAGCACAACTAGCAGCTAACAGCAATTGAATACTTTGTGTGTGTGAGGCTCTGTGTTATAGAAAGAGAAGCTATTCTAGCTCACATGCTACTTACTGGGATATGGAGGCTCAAGGTTATAAGTAACTTCCTCAAGGTCACACAGCGTGCTGGAGAAAAATAGTGATGACAATGGCGGTAATTTCGGTCTTTGAAGGCACTTCTCTTATACTAGAGTTTGAGTAGCTAAGAAGACCTGGGAATCCTGGCAGGTGGTTGTGAGGCAGATTTTTTAAAAAGGATTCTTTAAATTTATTTTTAGAGAGAGGGGAAGGGAGGAAGAAGGTGAGGGAGAGAAACATCAGTGTGGGAGAGAAACAGTGATCAGTTGCCTCTCATTTGCATCCTGACCAGGGACTGAACCTACCACCCAGGCATGTGCCCTGACCGGGAATGTAACTGGTGACCTTGCACTTTGCGGGATGATTCCCAACCGAGCCACACCGGCCTGGGCTGCGAGACAAACTTTGAACCAGTCCCGGAATCATGAACTTCCTTGCAGACCTGAGCCGCCAAGTACAGTGTGGTAACAGTGGCTGCAGAATGAGACAGCTGTCCTAGCTTTCTCCTTTGTCAAAGATTTCTTATCTGGGGACCCGGGGGCTGTGATGGGGGAGAATAACACTGGCTTCCTCATGAACTCCTTTAACACTTTAAATTTTACTTTCAATTGCACAGACCGGCACAGAACAGGCATAAATTTTTCCCTTTCGTTCACAACTATAGCATATCTTATAATTTAGCAACTGTAAAAATGAGTGAGTACAATTAACAATGCAGAGAGAAAGACAGTGAGCTAAGAACTGGCTATAAGTCAGTTGAATCTTATTATTAAGGGATATAATGATCCTAATTAATATCCTGGTTTTCTGCTCTCTCCATAAATCAGCGGGCCATGACCTAGTTCTTTTGCATTTATAGTTTTAGTATCAGGTCTGATTCGGAACTAGTTGGGGCCAGTTTGTTCCTTCCTGACTTTTATCTGTGAGCCGAGGTTAGTCAAGAGATTCTGCAGGGTGGCAGAAGATGAGCAATGGGTTGTGAGTCAGGCCCTCTCCTTCCTGGTCAAGTCTGTCCTCTAGACATCCATGCAGCTTGGGGGTCAGCACTGGAAGTACCTGGTGACCAGGTGGACTTTGGGAGTAAGAGCGAGGAGGGGTAGAAGTGAAGTCTGATGTGGGAAAATGAGTTTTGATGAGCTTTTGGAGGAGGACCGGGTCTGGGTGGTAGCAATCATAGTTTTGGATGATAAAAACTTGAGATTTCTCCATGATATTGATGTTCAAATGGATAATCAGCATTGCACCTTGAGAGAGAGGTTTGGCGGGGATCTTGGGGGCAGATAAAGGGGAAAAGATGAATAGAAGGCAGTACCAATGGAGACCCCCTACTTAAGCCCCCTGCAGGTCTCATACTGAAGCCAAATCTATGACTTACAAGGTTGAATAGTGTCACCTCCTACATCCACCTTTCTTGCCCAAAACGAATGAAATATACAACCAGCATAATGGCCTGAGTCTTGTCCCCAAGGATCTACAATTTGTATTACTTCCTTTTCTCCTGTCAGGGAAGATGGCCCATTTACTTAATAAGGTAATCTGTACCATTCCCTTATTTGCCTACAGACATTAAGGTTCAGCTGAAATGTGGACTTTTCTGTTGCTTTCTAAATATGCTCAGCTGTTGGAGTGCGCGTCTGTAGGGAAACTATGTGAGCTAAGATACACCAGTGTTATAAAGGGTTAGGCTAGGTTAAGGTCCGAAATGAGTCCGACACAGCCGTGGTGGTGGCTGATTCAGGATTTGCCCGAGCTGTGTGTTTGAGGACTTAATGCAAGCTTCAAATGGCTTAAGGGTGAAAGTGCTTTAGAAAAAAGGCAGGGTCTCCCTGACTTCCTCCAGGGCCGCTGCTCTCCCAGTTGTCTTCTACTGACTTCTCTTCCACTGGTAGAGACTTACCATCGTTATTAATGCCAAAAACTTCTTATGCTTATGAAACACTTTGCATGATTTCCATGATAACACACTCCCTGGGAAGGAGACCTAGCAGGTAATGATTAATCTCCTTTAACAGAGGGGGAAACTGAGACCCAGCGAGATGAACTGCTTTGCCCCGGCACAGGCTTGGAATGAGGGGCAATGTTGAGGTCAGGGTGGTCACACCCCCTCTCTCCACAACCTGCACTGCTGTCCCAGCTTCAGCCTCATTCTTTCTCCTTCGGACCACAGTAATGGCCAGCTAAATGATGACCTTGCCTCTCGCCCTTGGCCTCTTTAATTTTTGATTTAAACTGCAGTGGACTCATTTTTCCATAGCAAGACTTAACTCATGTGTGATTTCCATCCTAAAAAATCTTTACAGTCTCCCCATAGCCTACCAACGAAGGCCCGACGTCCTTGCAGGATGCTCGAGGCTTTTGGTAACCTGGTCCCAGGCGATGGGTCCTGGGTAGCCTCGGAATGCTGGACTGCTCCTCGCTGCCCATATAAGCCTTTCGCCTTCTCACCTCTCCACGCATCTGCTGGTGCCAGTCCTGCGGCCTGGAGTGCTTTTCCTTCTTTTCCCAGTCATTTAACTCCCGCTCACCCTTTAACGCCCACCTCAAATGCTGTCTCTTTTACGACGTCTTCCCTGACCGCCGCAGTCAAAACCAATAGCCCTTCCCTTTTCTGTTGCTCTGCTTCCTTACAGGGCTCGTTTTACTCTGCTTTCTGTTCTGGCTCACAGTGCCCAGGCCTGACCTCCTCTACGCTCTGAATATTTGGGGATAGGTCAGGAAAATCGCGTCGTTTTTCACCAGTGCTCATGGTAGATACTCAACAAACCCTTATTTAATAAATAAACTTGTTCATAGGACACAGCTGCACGCGTATTCCAGGAAAGTCAACAAGCAGGGAAGCATATTTTGTGCTGGCCATCTGGGGCTTGGTGGGGCAGTTGTTCCACAAATTGCCTGAGCCCTGCAGTTGCCTTCCGGTCTGGCTGCATAAAAATGATCCACACTACCCGTTAAAAATACTGGTTCCTGGGCTTTAATTCTGGAGCTTTTCACCTGGGAATACGTGCTTCAGCAAGTGCCCCTGGTGACTGTAGGCTAAATCATGCCTGAGAGCCCCCGGCGCAGAATGTCGGGAATCTTGAAGAATGTTTCCATCCCTCCAATACATCGAGTTGGCTGAAGGTAGTCTACATTCATTCACGAGACAGACGCTCCCCTTTTGGATCCTTTCCTTAGTTATGGATCCCTGAGGCTTACACGTGAATTCCAGAGAGCTTGGTGTCTCAGCAGGAATAATGTAAGTGGCTTTTTGACAGGGCAGCATAATGCTTTGATTTCAGTCTTCTTGATGCTTGGATTTTTCTGTTTTCTGATACTCATGTCATCCTTCTGATTCCCTGTGTTATGTCGCTTTTTCTCTGCCTGTCATAATTGCCCATACTTTTTTTTTTTAATCCTTAAAATACCACCAAACTGCTTGTTTGATGAACACGTCTCCTTCAGCCTGGGCAAAGAATCTTTTTTTCCACTCTGGTTTCCTATTCCTGTCTTTCTCCCTTTGATCCCTTGTTATCAAGGTCCTGGCATTTTCCCCCGACATCCGAATATAGTGTAGCTGACTATATAAACCCTCATCTGAACGTATTCAGAATAAGACCTACTGAGGCTGTTCATTTATAAGATCAACTACTTTGCCTCAATGGTAGATTAAACGAGGCATCAGAGTGGGTATCGAAGGGTGTTTCTGAGCACTCACCAAGATACCAGAGTCGTAAATTAGGTTTTCTTGTTACTGAATAAAGAATATATCCCTTGCTTGTATGTACTTCGTGGGACTGAGCACGGAGGATAATCTGCACTATGGAAAGCCCAATAGTGTTATCAAGATCTACCGCTGCTATCATTAGCATTGCCCTCCGCGTTGTACTGGTGCTATCGCTTTCATCATCGCTATCGTCACGAAAATGATTGAGCGATAACCATGTCTGGAATATTCACAAAACGTTATGAAGCAGCTATTGCTCCACGGTGTTTGTATCTGCGGGAACCGTCGCTCAGGGAAGCTGAGCGCCTGGTCTAGGCTCAGCCGAACGGGAAGCACGGGAGCTACGACGCCAACCCGGTCCGTCTAATTCCAGAGCCTGTACCTCATCCCCTTTTCTGCACTTTTCTGGATAGGAGCATAGACTTTTGTTTTTAGAGGTTTTTGAATGTGAAAGTTGTGTTAGTCAAGGTCTGTGTGAAAAAACAATCCAATCTGATGACTTAACTGAAGAGATTTTAACGGAGGGACAAGTTACAGAATTGTGGGCAGAATTAAGAAAACATGAAATATTGAGGCACTTGGAGACCTTAGTATTAACTCCAAGACTGCAGGAAGCTAAACACATAGCATTTAAATCAGCCAATTTTTAAAAAAGCTATATTCTTGGGTACAGATATGTTCATGAATTTCATAGCTTTTTGGCTTATTGTTTCTTTTAGTAGCATTTCTCTTTGTTTCTCTTGAATTTTTTTGGTCTTCCATTCTAATTTTTATGGTATTAAAATTATTATTCTCACTTTCCCTTGGTCTATATTTTCATGATATAACTGATATATTTACTTATTTTCAACTTTTTAAATCTTTTAAATGGATCTGTTGTGTATACCAAATTACTGGATTTTGTTTTTAATTCATTTTATGAGTCTCTGCTCTTTGAAAACTAAATTTAAAATCTTAATATGCAATTAATATGAAAATTACTCATTTTCAAACATCTTTCAGACACATTTTCTGTTCTTAAAAAAAATTTACTATACATTCCATATCTTGTAAAATTTTGTTTGATTTATTTATTTTCTTCTAGAAGTACTTCAAGTATATTTCAAAGAGGACCTTTGTGTGATAATCTCCAAGTGAAGCCTGTGTATCCAAAAATACTTTTGCATTCAAATAGTAGTTTTAATGGACGTAAAATTTTAGCTTCAAAGTTTCGTGTGTGTGTTCTTTCTGCTGCTGAGATACCAGATATCAATCAGATCCCTGCTTCATTGTAGGTGACCTTTTCCTTTGTCAGATTTAAAATGTTTTTCAACTTTTTCTTGATGTTATCTTTCTCTTTGTTTTTAATGTTTATGAACATCTCTAAAGCGAGAAGGTCTGGGTAGTTTCTTATATCTATGTTTGTATGCTAGAAACCTTTTCAACCGCAGTTCATACACGCATTTCTAATTTGAGAATGTTATTAGTCATTTATTTTTTAATATTTTCCCCTCATATTTTTTCTGTTTTTCAATCATAAGTATCATGTTTTTCATACATTGTTTGTTTATTTGGTGACTTCATGCCCTGGCTTATTTTTTGATATGCTCCTTATTTCTTTGGGGATATTTAATGAATTTATATTTAAATTTTATCTGTTATATTAACTTTCTTTATCTGGTAGAGATGATTTAGTGTTCTAGTTCTGTCAGAAAGGCAGTACAGTATAATGGTGGAGGCATAGGCTTTGCAACCAGGCTACCTCCTTCCAAAGCCCATTTCTGCCAACGCCCAGCTGTGTGATTTTTGGGCAAATAGCAACCTCTCTGTGCTTTTTTATTTTTCATATTTAAAATCAGGATAACAGAGCGGTAGTGAGGATTGAACAGACTGACAGTCGTAGCTCATGGAGCCACACCTTGCACACGCTCCACGCTGGGTAAGTTTCGCTGTTATTACTAGAACCATTTTATTCCTCAGAGGTATTATTTCCTGCCTTGAGCTGATATCTCCTGGTTCTCCCAGCACCGAAGGACAAATCCCAGGTCTCAGCTCCTGTGCCTCTTGACGCCCTAAGGGAGGAAGATAAGGTGCGCTACATCTCAGGACAGAGAACATTGGCAGTCACAGCCCCTACTTCTGGCCTGGAACTGACTTTCTTTAAGATTTCCTTTCCCTCAGTTGAAAATACCCAGCTTAGGGGCATGGGGGTGTGGGAGAAGGGAGACTTTCATCAAACTGCGCTTGTTAAAGTCTCCCACTTCAGCAGGCCAAGGGCCGTTCTCATGCAATGGCTTGCCCTCAGTGTCGCCTCCTCTGGGTTGCTGCCTGGCTCACCCTCCATGCCACCTGCAGGGGGCCTGGTCACTTTCTCTTGCTCCTTGGATATCTGCAGTTCTTATGCTAGTTTGGGAGATCTGCCCACCTCCTTTTCCCTATATTTGGGAGTTTCCAGTGTTGGATTATGGGTACAGAGTCAGATAGAAAAGTGCTACTTTTCTATCGTGTTAGAATCTAAAAGTCACGATTCATGCTCTGGTTTACAAAGGAAGGAACAGAGGCTCAGCATGGGAGGGGACCCGAAGCTCGTTGCATTCTTTTTTTGTGCAAGGTGTAGATTCTAACACCGTAAAGATAATGATGATCGTAAGTAACACTGTTCCCCTTCCCAACCTGGCGTGAAACATGGTATACACTTGATTTCAAATCCTCACAACATTTCCTGCAAAGAAGATAACTTTATCCTTTTTCTTGCCCAAGAAGCTGCTGAAACTGAGAGGTTAAGGTAATGGCTTAAGGATACAGAGTAGATAAGTGGCAGAAGTTACATGTGACCCTCTGGGGTGAAAACCAGCTCCACTTTCTCTCTCCCTCTCTGCTTGCAGGGCTTTGGGTGTGAAATGCCACGTCCATAACACAGCATGCACAGGTGACAAGCGACAACCCTGCACCAGGTCCCAGGCTAATGACCCCTGGCCCTCCGTGCTCTGCCAAGTGCTCCTTCCTTGCTGTCTTCCTTTCCTCTGCCCACGAATGTGGGCCCGTCCTTGGACTGTGCTCTACAAGCTGCTGAGTGGAAAACCACCATCAGAAAACCAAGGAAGAGGGAAAAAAAAGTGAAAGGGAGAGTCAAGCACCGTATTTATCCCTCTCCTTCATTATGAAAGATCTGCGAAGCTCCTCACCAAAAAAATAACCCTGTAAATCATGTTATGGTTAATAAAACAGTAATTGAAGGCCCCGTCCCCCACTTACAGCGTCCTGAGGTACTGATGATGGCCTTTCTTTGTTTTATTTTAGGGCCCAGTACAAAAGGTTTTCACCTTAATGTAACTTTTTAATCATTAAGAGTCTACAAAATTGAATTGTGTTGGACACAGGTCACCAAAATGAGAATTTAATGGCGACGTATTACAATGCAAGCTAAGCTTTGAATGCGTGCTGAAGGCGTCACATTGCTACTGACCTATGCAAATTTCCATCTCAGTGGCCCCATTCTTCCCCACTGTGGCATCTGGGGACCCCCTCCCTGCTTTCCTCTCATCTCCTTAAACAATGATTCCCTCATTTTCATATTAATTGCATCACTTAACTGAGATAATGCTCCCTCTGAAATGAGCAAAGGGATGAATCACTGAAACGGGCCATTATTCTTTTTGCTTAACCAATTTCACAGGCCCCGCACAAAGCACTGCCTTCATTTGGCTTCCTATAATTGCTTATCATTAGGCCCAGCCGCCCCATGAAGTATCTTTTTATTTATTTAAGTCTCATCTCTGATGGATGGAAGATGAGTCACTTGCATATCTGAGGAGACCAGACTGTTCCGGGCAAGAGGAGGGTGGAATACACAGGGGAACTTTGAAGGCAGAAATCAAGGAGAAACCGCTGAAGTGGATGGCCCCGCCCCTTCTTTCCTACGGAGACCGGGGCGGGGCGGCGGTGGGGGTGGGCAGCCACAGCCATCAAGTGACTTAGGGGCATCCAGTAGCAGCCCATCGGCTCCCTACAACTGAGAGGAGGGAGGGCTTTACCCATGTGACGATGGCAGATCTGTGCCGACAGCAGGCTGCATGAGGCCGCGCAGGTGCCCGTTTCATGGGGGGAACCCTGTGCCCACCCCCATGACTGGGCCGGTGAGAGCATGCAGCCTGGACTTGACCTTCATATCCTGGACCCGCAGCATTACATGGCCAAAGGAACATGGTGGAAGAGTGCTATTTATTCTCTCTCCCCTTTAGGTGGCATAGAATGGTGAGTGAGAGGGAGAGAAGGAAAGGACATTTTCCAAGGGAAATTAGGCTGTTATCAGCCAAAGACACGCTCAGAAAGGCCCCTGGGAGAGAATGGCTCCCTTGCCGCGAGAAGGGAAAACTATTAGCGTGTCAGGAGAGCTAGGCTGAAGCAGTCCCTAGAGGGTTACTGGGAGCACCCCTTACACTGGGGGCACACTGCGTGTGCTTCTTGTTCCTGCGGATAAGAGGGCCCGCCTCGGAGCCAGGCTTAGCTATCGATGGCCCTGCTCTCCCTTCTGTCGTGTGGCTTCTCGGATACTGCTGTGGGGACTCATATCCTCCGTCTGTTTGGTGGTTGCTGTAGTTCCATCTGTAGGTCTCGTACACCTGCGTGGTCAGCCCTCACCTTGCTCCTCCGCGTGTACCCAGTCCCCTCACATTAACCCATTGAGAGCCTGGCAGGGAACGAATAACTTCTCCCAGAAGGAAAGGACCGTGTCCTGACTAGCTCCTTTTGTTTCTTTGTTTGTGATGTCCCTGGGACGAAATCACCGAAATCCGGCCCCCACTGTGGCCCTCCTTAACACGGAAGGAAGCTGGCTTTGGGGGTACCCCTGGGTAGGTCGTCGTTTAGCATCAGGGCTGGGCCATCCTTCTCGAGACGGTGTCCTTGAGCCAGCTGTATCAGCGTCACCTGGGAACTTGTCAGAAATGGGAATCCCGAGGTCCACCCCAGGACCCTGAGGTGGACAACCTGAGCCCCACCGACCTTGGTTTCACAAGCCCTCCTGTCGCCGCGAGGTTCTCCAGACGGAGGCCTTCGCTGCTGGCGTGCCTGTTTTATGTCCTCCCGTGCTCCCACATGCAGCCCCTCACGGGAGTCTCGCCACGATTCTGGAAACCTGGCCAGAGAAGGCACAACCGGGGGAGTTACGACCGCCCATACTGCTGATAGAAAGGTAAAAGTAATCAAGGTTATATGACTTGTTCAGGGTTCCCCAACCTGTTGGAGCTCAAAATTGTCTTCCCAGACCCGGGCTACTCCAGCTCATTATGCAAAGGCAAAGGAGAGTGTCCAAGGAGGAGTAAAACCTACAGTCAACAGCAAAACGTGAAGAGAGAGGCTTCCCAAAATCCTCCAGGTATGATTATAAGCACATGAGAAATCCACATCATTGCCTTGGGAAAGAGGAAGACCCAAGGGTAAGATCCAGTGCCACCATTAGCCATTAAGGGTGCTGGCTTAAGGTGTGAAGGTAGAAAGATGTGGAGGTCAATTGTGCCTGTGCCGTCTCTTACCAGCTGCGGAAGCCTGGCCAGGGGGCCAACCTCTTGGAGCCATGACTTCCTGACTCTCTGATAGAGCTAACAGTAGACACATTTACCTTAGAGGTTGTTGTGACTGTCGAAGAACACAACACATGCATTCAACAACAAGAGCTTGAATTACAGCCAGCGGTTAATAAATTATTATTATTATTATTATTATTATTATTAGGAATTAAAATAAGCGGGGAATAAAGGCTGACATATATCCCAACTGTTCACTGTTCAAAATTATGAGATCAGCAGACATTTACTGACCTATTTCTACATGCCCTGGTGTTTTACATCTTGAGGTCCACTCACAGCTATGGGGCAGGACAATGGGTAAGTTTTGGAAAAGCTAAGAGATATGGGACCAGAACAGCAGCATTTTCTGGGGATGCCTGGAGGTAGAAGAGCTGAGGAAGGCTGAACTGTGCTTAGGAAGAGGTACTAGGCCTAGAGTTAGGGACAAAAAACCCAGCAGATCATAGGTTGGATGAGCGCTGATGAATGAATCAAGCAGGTATAGACATAGTTTGCAGGGGAGTTTTCTATAAGTCGTTTTGGGCCAGCCGGTGAGTCATGGATGGTAATGGGGGTCCATTTATATGTAGGGCTGGCATTCCGGCTTGGAGATTGATGGTTTAAGGGGCTCAAGGGAGCTCTCTGCTCTGCTAGATGCTCTAACAGTCTGAATCTTATTTTTGAAAGGATATTGAGGGTTACTATAGGGGAGTCCTTTCCCTGTCTTCTGCAACCACGGGGGCAAAGGAACATAAGGAACAATTGTGGTGCCCCCCTTCCTCTTTCCAGGAGGGAAGGCGTGGCTTCACTGGGGTAGTAGTACCTTCCATGGGCTACGTGGGGGGAGCCCACCCCACAAAAATGTCACACATGTTTCTGTCTGTCTCCCCGTTCTGCCTCTGACTATAGGGATTAGATGAGCCCTTGGTCTTATTCACGCAGCAGTTGGGAGAAGTCATTCAGACTCTCTTCTCCAGGCCGACTTCCGACTCTGCTCCCCACTCCACCAGTCTCCCTTAAGACATGTTTTCTGGCGGGAGGGTGGGGGGGCAGGGCGGCCTGAAGGCTAGCGACATTCTCTAGGCCATGTTTTATCAGCACTCTGATTAATTAATAGCATGACTATTAACTTTTGCACTTATATTTAATTGCTACATATGTGATCAAAGGAGCTCAGAACCAGCCTCCCTAGGATGTGCCACTTTGGCATGCAGGCTTTTTTGAGCTGAAGACAGTCGAGACCCGAAGGACTTCCTTCCCCCTCAACTGTCTGAAAGAATTTAGATAAAGGGCCTGGTTCAAGAAGAGAACTATCACCAAAAATAGCTACAAAGAGTGGGGGCCAGACTCCCCCTTTGTGCCTCGCTCCCCTTTGAGGTCCCGGAGCCCTAGTCCCTTCACCTTTGCTTAGGACGGCGTTCATTTTCAGTTGTCTGCCTGCGTGGGAGTCTCATATTTTTTGTGAGCTCCCACACATATATAACAAAATTTGTTTCTCTTCTGTTGATGTGTGTTACGTTCATCTGTTTATTAGGGCAACCAAAGAACCTAGAAGGGTAGAGAAAAATATTTTTCCCCAACGTAATTTATAAATACATGAATACAAATGTAATTAATTTGTATCAATTAATTAATATATTTTATCACCTGATAAAATCACCTGATTTACCCCTCCAAATTCATATGTTGAAGACCTAATCCCCAATGTGACAGTGTTTGGAAGTGGGGCCTTTGGGAGATAATTAAGTTTAGATGAGCTGTGAAAGTGAGCCCCCCAGGATGAGACTAGTGACCTTCTATGAACAGAAAGAGACCAGAGTTTGCTCTCTCTCTCTGACATCTAAGGGTACAGCAGGAAGGTGGCTGTCTTCACGCTAGGATTGGGCTTACGCTAGGAATTAAATCTTCCAGCACCGTTATCTTGGACTTCCATCTTCTGTAACTGTGTTTGAGCCACCCAGTTTATGATATTTTAGTATTGCGTTGTGAGCTGGCTATGTTGAGGCATGAATCAGTGGTTTGCCTCCTGTTTGACAACTGACCCTTTTGGTCGTATCTTATTGATCAGGACTCCAGAAGACAGGAAGTATGAGACAGTCCCTAACAGGACTGCCTGTTCAAGCCTCTTCTGGCCATAGGAGTCATTGCTACAACATAATATTTTCAACAAACATTCTTTAGTTCTGCTTGCATGGCATTAATAATAAGAAACTTATGACTTTTCAAAGCAATCTTCTTCATTTAGACCGTGAAACCTTTTTGGTGAGTAAGATGAATCACCATTGAATCCTCAGTCTAGAACCATGTGTGTCATTTTGCAGAGATTCAATGAATCTTTGTTGAATTAGTGATATGTGGATGCAAAGCACATTGATTTACTCAATGCTAGAGTTAGATAGTTTATTATGACTCATTTGTAATGATGTAAAAACTGAGGATAGATCTTTCAAGTAATTTTTTCAAATTCAGTGAGTAAAATACCTAAGAGTAGAATCTCACTCCCTTGATACCTGGATTCTCCGCTGTGGTGTCGTTTCATGTGAAAATCTTTCTCCCTCTAGAACTTCAAATCCATGATAGACAACAAAAGGAAAACAGATGAAACCAAGCGGAGAACAATGAAGTGTCTGCTGTCTGTTTCTGAGCTGGAGGGCCAAGAACTTAAGAACTCAAATAACTGATGTGGGGTGGAGCTTTCTGCTTAAGTGTCCATCATGGTGTAGGTCGAATGACCTGCGCCTAGAAGGAAGAGCAAGACTTAGATGGGCAGAGGGGCAGAGATGAGTGAATGTCAGGCATTAGCAACGGCACTAAGAACACAATGAGGCTGGTGAGTGTGAAGCCCAGTAGGGGATGGACAGAGAGTGACAGGAGGACAAAGAAGGGTCAAATCATGGATAGGAGCCGTCAAAGCCAGGGTAAAAGACAATAATAAACCATTACAAGTTTTTGCATTTAAGCAAAATAGAATAACGTAGTACTTTACAAAGAATAATTTGAAAATGTTGTTTTAGATGGATTCAAGTTTTGCAGTTGTTCCAATTATTCTCCCCTTTGCCACTCCTCTACCAAGACTATCCCCCCCCGCCACTTCCAGAGGCCATCCCCATCCCGTTGTCCATGTCTATAGGTCCTTCATACATGTTCCTTGGTTAATCCCTTCACATTCTTTCAATCAGTCTGCTTCTACCTCCTTCCCTCTTAACCGCTGTCAGTCTATCCCCTGTTTTGATGCCTTGGGTTCTATTTTGCTGATTGGTTTATTTTGTTCATTAGATTCCTTTTATAAGTGAGATTATATGGTTTTGCCTTTCACCGACTGGTTTATTTCACTTAGCATGACAGTCTCCAGTTCTATCCATGCTGTTGCAAAATGTAGGAATTCCTTCTTTCTTTCTGCTGCCTAGTATTCCACTGTATAAATGCACCACAGTTTTTGATCCACTCATTTACTAAGGGGCACTTAGGCTGTTTCAACTTCTTGGCTATTGTAAATAGCACTGCTATGAACACAGAGATGTGTAAGTTTTTTTGAACTGGTGTTTTGGGATTCTTAGGGTATATACCCAGCAGTGGAATCCCTGGGTCAAGAGGTAGTTCTATTTTTAGTTTTTTGAGGAAATTCCATGTGGTGCTGCACAGTGGCTGCCCCAGTCTGCATTCCCACCAACAAGCGCTAGCTCTTGAGAGTTGGCTGAATCTGGCTCTCAGGTCACTTATAAAGAGTTTGCAAAACGAAGGAGCCACCTTCCTTAGAGGATGGTTGACATCATAGCTACTTTTTTCTCTTATTATGTTCAAGAAAACCCGTTTCACATAAATCACACTTTCAAAGCCAGACTTTCTAGACGTGCAAACTAGTGCTCAACCTTTTATACCCGTGGGGCTCAATGAGCAGAGGTGCTGCTCCCCCAGAGGGCGTCTGGGAACTTGCGGACTACTTCGCTGTGGCAGTGAGTGAGACGCGATCAGCAAATTTAGTGAGCAAAGACCGGGCATGTTGAGCACTCTGCCACGTGAAAGGCAGTCCTGCAGCAAAGGGTTGTCCTGCCCTCAAAGTCTACAGCACAATCTTTGGAAAATCCTGCTCTACATCAGGCCTCCCACAGGCTGGCTTTCTACCAGATAGTAGTCCTTTACATTCTGCTAAACTTTGGTGAGAGACATAATCATACTCTGATGCTTACAGGAAAGGGAAGTCCTATGTTTAATGACAGATGCTTATTTTAATCCTAAAGGATTGAAATGAAATGCACTGAAATGAAACTTTTTTTCTCTATTAACCTTTCGCAGCATTTATAATGACCATGTTAAATCAAAGCTCATTACAACGTAATGGAGCCTGACTAAAATGCTGCAGGTATGATGCTGAGTAATTTCATAAATTATTAAATGGTAATTGAAAGTAATATGGTAAAATACATTGTACTTCTGAGGGGGAAAACGCAGAAGACTTCGGAGGGAAATAAAATTTGTTAAAATATAGCATATAGGGAAGTCATAGAAGCGGGGCAGAGAACGGCAGTAAAAGTCTGAACACACCCTTTAACTTTTGGCATTGGGTTAAAATATGTAATTTTGGTACTAGGATTATGGCTTTCACTTGAAACGTTACAGACTTCCAGGCTCCCGTCTCACTTTCTGTGTTCTTTCTTTAGGGCACAAGGATCAAATTCAAATTATTTTTCATACTGAACATCTCTCGATGCCATGTCTTTATTTTAATTACATTTCCCACCAAACCCTCTCTTTCCCCATTGCTTTTCAGAAGTTTTATTTAAAAAATTTTTCCATCAGTTGAGTAAGTGTGCCTGTTGTGAAAAACATAAAATGACAAAGAATATAGACATGGAGGAGAACTTACTGTTACACACAGCCATGACTACAGGTAGCATAGTCTTTGGGATCTACACACGTCATGGTTTATAAGTTCACTTTTCTCACATAGACTCATCCTATGGAGATAGTTCTACAACTTGCTGATATAGTTCTACAACTTGGGCATCTTTTTATGTTTATATGTATAGATCTAAACTTTAAAATAGTTTTTAATTTACAGTAAGCTGCAAAATGCACAGAATTTTAGTGTAGATCTTTATGAGTTTTTTCCAAGTAAATACACCCATGTCGCCACCACTTAACCTAAGATGGAGGCTATACCCACTACTTCCGAATTCTCCCGCACACCCATTCAGAGAGGATGGCTTTTTATCCATCCTCTCTGAGTGTAACCACTATTCTGAATTCTATCACTATAGGTTAGTTTTGCCTTTTTTTTTTTTAGATTAGTATAAGTTGAGTCATTTAGCCATAACTTTTTGTTTCTGGATGCCTTTGCTTGTTATGCCTGTGGAATTCTTTCGCCATTGCATTGTAGTTTATTCTTATTGCAGCCTAGTATTCTATTCTGTGACTATATTATAATTTATTTACCCTGCCTTCGGTGGACTCTTAGATTGTAGTTTTGGGCTGCTAATAGTAATAGTGTAACATTACTATAATAATATTAGGGCTTTTATACATACATACTTTTTGAGGAACATGTATGTATACATAATACTTATGCACATATTTAGGAGTGGAATTGTCATGACCTAAGTCTTGTACGTTTTCAGCATTAGTTCCTACTGCCAACAGTTTTTCCAAAGTGACTGTAAGAATTTCTATTTCCACAAGCAGTGTGTGAAGGTCCCAGTTGCTATACTTATTTGCCAATACTTGGTATGGTCATTAAAAAAAACCCACAAAAATTTCAGCCAATTTCATGACTGCTGTAATTCACTGTGGTTTTACTTTGCATTTCCCTTATGACCAAGGATGCCAAACACCTTTTCAGACGTCTTTAGCCATTTGTTAACTTCTTGTCATAGGTTCCTGGACAAGACTTGTGCCTGTATTTTATTGGGGTGTTCTCTTTTTCACAGATTTGTACAAGTCCTTTGTATAGACCGAGTACAAATACATTATTGGATGCACGTATTGCAAATATCTTCCACCACTCTGTGGTTTGCCTTTTCACTCTTTAAGGCATCTCTTCATTTTCTGTGTTCTGTTTAGGTGATTTTTGCCTATGCCCATGAAGCTATTTTCTCATCTCCTGTACGTGTTATTGTTAGCTATCCCGATTAGATATATGATGCACCTGAAATCAAATTTTCCGTATGTGTGGTATGAGAAAAGAGGGAATGTTAACCAATTTAGCATTATTTATTGAAAAGACCATACTTCTACAGTGTTTCATGGATGAACTTTGTGCTGAACCAGAAGTCTGTGTAGGGATGGGTCTGTTTATGGAGTTTTTACTCTATTCTTACAGTCTAACATCTACTTCATCATCACTACTATATGTAGAATTGCAGTTTTACTAGAATTGGTATCTAGTTATGTAAGTCATTCAGCTTTGGTCTTTTTCAGGACTATATTAGCTAATCTTAAAGTTGTTAATTTCCATATTTATTTTAGAATTATCTTATTAATTCCCATGAAATTTTTGTTGGAATTAAACCTATAAATCATTTTGGAGATAATTGATATCTTTAATATTTTGAGTCCTCTGGTCCATGAATATGGTATAACCCTCCATCTATTTAGTTCTTTTTAAATTTTATTTTAGTGATGTTTATGCTTTTTCTTTGTAGAGATCTTGCCCATTTTAAAAATTAGATATATTCTTAGGTATCAATGTGTTTTAATGGTAGGTACTGTAAATTATATTTCTGTAAATTCTATTTCTAATTGTGTGTTGCTAGAATGTAAAAGGACAATTATTTTTTGTATGCTAGTTTGGTAATAAAAATTCACTTATTTATGATCATAATTTATTTGTAGTCTTTTATTTATATGAACCTTTTATTTATATGATCCTATTTTATGAATAATAATGCATTTGTTTCCTTTCATTCAATTTTTAACTTTTTTTGGTATCATACTGAACTGGTTAAAACCTCTGTGTAATTACACAGAGGTGATAGTCATGTTACTAAAAAGAATCATTCACGAACCTTGTGAAAATAGTAAGGCAGACTTTATCAGAAGTATCGTGACAGGGGTAAGGTGCTGTAATGAGTTTTGCAGTAAGAAGGAGAGGCTGGGCTCAGCTCAAACTACAACAAAGCAAAGGGGGTTTGTAGCCAAGGAGCAGGGTGGTGCTGGTGAGGTTGGTGGATGAAACATTACTAAATTGATAGGGTCATTCTTTGCTAAACTGACCTAACAGGATCCTCGTTGAAGGCAGGACAGGGTGATTGAATATTACCTGGGAGATGGTGGGAGTTGAGAAATTTGGTCAAAAATAAAGGGTGATCAGATATTGAAAATGGGGAATTCTGGCTAATCTGACTTAGTAGAATTCCTGTTAATACTGGACTCTACGGACAACGGTGTGGTAATTGCTGTGGGGAGGAGGGTATAAGAGGACAAATGATAATGGGAAAGTACAATAAAGATTAAGTAAAAAAAAACAAACAAACTCATATAACTCAACACCCAAGAAACAAATGATCCAACTAAAAATGGGCAGAGGGCCTGAACGGATAGAAAATATACCAGTGGCCATAAGATATATGAAGAGAGTTTCAAATTCACTAGCTATTAGGGAAATGGAAATCAAAACTGCAATGAGACACCACCTCACAGCTGTTCCAATGGCCATTATCAACGAGACTGGTATTAACAAGTGCGGGAGAAGAGGGAACTCTCATGCACTGCCGGTTGGAATGTACACTGGTTCAGCCGCTGTGGAAAACAGTGTGGCAGTTGCTCAAAAAACTCAAAATAGAGCTACCATATGACCCAGCACTTTCTCTTCTAGGAATCTACTCAGAAAAACTTGAAAATATTTACTCACAAAGATATATGCATCCGGTGTTTGTTACAGCATTATTCACAGTGGCCAAGACATGGAGACAACCAAGGTGTCTTTCCATAGAGGATTGGATAAAGAAGATATGGTACATATATACCACGGAATACTAGAAAAGATGAGGCACTGCCATTTGCAGCAACATGGGTGGGCCTTGGGAATATTATGCTAAGTGAAATAAGTCAGAAAAAGCTAAGGACCATAATATCTCACTCATCCGTGGGATATAACACTGAAAGTCAGAGGCACAGACAGGCAACAGTGTGGTGGTTACCAGAGGGAAGGGGATGTGGTGTGGTAAACAGTAACGGAGTCAAATATATGGTGATAGAAGGTGATCTGACTGTGGCTGATGGGTACACAGTGCAATATACACATCATATATCACAGTAATAGACACTTAGAACCTATATGACCCTATTAACCAGTATCGCCCCAATAAATTTAATGCAAATTTAAAAAGAAAAAAACCTAAACGCTAGAGAGATGGAAATGAAAGCCCAAGGTTTGTGCTAGATAAGCAGAGGGCTCATAGAAGCTTGACTAAAGGAGAAAGTCTTGGTCAGGAGACGCTTGTGTCATTCCCAGCCTCAGGGAGAAAGCTTCTAATATTCGACCATAAACATTATGCTTACTGTAGCTTCTTTCACCTTTCTTTTTATAGATATCACTTTACAGATGGTACAGCTCCCCATCTTATCCTATGTTTTATTGAATTCATTAATTATAGTGTCTTTGAGTTCAGTCTGAAAATCTAATTGTGTGATCCACTTTGGGTAAGTTTACACTGTTAATTTTTTTCTTTTGGATTTTGATCATCTGTTATGTTGTGCCAGAATGACCTAAGATTTTATTAAACGCCCAACATTGTGTAGGAAAAGTTTCAGAGGCTCTGCTTGACATTACTTTCCTGGAGAGAAGATTTACTTTTCTCCTGGCAGTTATGTAAAGTAGGGGACTTGATCCAATTAATCTGAGCTTCTGGCTTTATGAGGGCTTATCTGTTTCTGTCTTCCCTTGCTTCTTGGGCATAGCGCTGAGACGTTCTCAGCTGAAAGCCCGAGTTTTCTATCACGGCCTCTCCTGTGATGACGTGGGACTCCGATTTATCTTTTCCCACCTCCATAGGACTGCCTCGGTCTCTGCTCAGGTTTTTAACCTCTTAGAAACTATTTTCTGCTTGATTTTTCGTTATTTAGCACCATGAATGCACAGTTTACAATCAGGGAGTAATTGGGGGAAATTGCATGAGTAATTTTGGGCTCACTTTTCCACGGTTCCTTTTTCTCTGGGATGTGGGCCCCTCTAGTCTTGGCTGCGTTAATCACACTTAATTCTGATTTCTGTCTTCCTCTTTCAGTAACACTGCTGAAAACTCTATTTGCTTTCGATTTGTCCTCTGTGTCCCTTGCTGAAGCTTGACAAAGTCCCTAGGAACAAAGCGGCAATGAAATAAGGCTCATCTTAGAACTCCCTTTCTCTTTGAAATTCTAACCTCAATGGTTATCTCCCTTGTCTGCTTTCTGATGTGTTCAGAAAATGTCTATTTAAAATGTATTTACTCTAACTTTTAGGTTGATCTCAATAGAAGGATTAGTATGACATAGACGTTATTCCTAATAACTGGGACTGTTGTATTCATTTTGAAGGCTTGGCAAAATCTCAAGTTTGGGATATACCAAGTATTCATTTAGTGTGTGCTGGGCTTCCGGTGTTGCTCTAAGTTTTCACTATTATGAACAAATACTGCATGAAGATTTTTGTAATATAATTTCATGCAACAGTACAAGTTACCCTTTAGGATGGATTGCTAATGGTAGAATGGCTGAAAATGTTTCCGTCACTTTTGCCCATCTTCTACGGACCAGAAGTCAGTGTCGTGGCCTCAGACTAATTGCGAGTGGATGAAAAATTCATAGTTTTTGTATGTTCAGGAAGAGGAAATGGTGTGGCAAACAGAGAATTGTCTTTTCTACTATTTTCTAACTAGTCTCTCTAAGCCTAGACACTTGGTCTCTAATTTGTATATTACATTACGACTTGACTTAATCTCCTTAAATGCCTTTTGGCAAGAGTCACCAGCAGATCAAAATCTTCCAGGGTCTTTCTTTTGCTTAGAGAGTAAACTCTTGGCTTCTTACAAATGTATTAAGTGGCAGAACCTCAGAGGAGGAGAGTTTTGTTTTGTGTTTCTGAATCTAGTTGTCTTAGCATCTTACCCTGATACCTGCTCTTTCCGTTTTGTCATTGGCAGAAGACAGATGATGGAAGATTCAGAGGGGACTCTGGTTCAGTTGGGTAGAGATGGTCACACTCACTGAGCAAGCTCTTCCCAAGCATATTGTAGCTGGAGAGCAGAGGCAAGGGAGACAGGAAAACAAAAACCAAAAAGAACGCAACAACTTCTATGACCTCCAGCAATATGACCTTGGGTGAGCCAGTCAATCTTTCTGTGCTTCTGTCGCCCCAGTCGTGTTAGCAGTTCTGATGAGGGGATGAAACTGAAGCCATTATGTTTGTGTGGCTCATGCCCAATGTTTCCAGCCTGGAAGCCTAGGGCATCTTTACCTCCAGCTCATTTTTATTTATTTTGAGCCACGTATTTTGTTTTTTATAGTTTATTTTTTATTGTACTTTTTTCCTCATTGCCATTTATCTCCCTTATGTCCCCTTCCACTTCTCCTCTCCTCTTCCTCCTCCCCTCCCCCCACAATCACCATACTGTTGTTTGGGTCCTTGAGTTCTTTTTCTTTGCTCGAGATCAATCATCCTAGAAGCAGCAAACACTTCAGGGACATGACGTTGAGTGTTAAGTGCCTCCTCAGCTTCCTTGCCAGGAGGTTCAGTTTAGAGCTTCACCAGTGGGTCCCTTGAGAGTCATTGGCTTTTATCTGCAGAGAGAGGAGCAGCCCAGGCAGGTGCCCTGTAGCCCTGATGTTTCAGCTTTCCTCTCTAGGAAGTGGGAGTCCTCAAGGCTCGCTCTCTGTTTCCACGAGGACCGTTAGGTGGTCCCTTCACAGACAGGGCGTTAGTGAGCAACAGAACCATGGTTTGGCCATAATCCCAAGTACCTTCTCTGAAATAATACAACATCAACCACAATAAAAAAATATTTATTGTTGTCAGCAGACTCTTCTTGATTTGAAAGTTGATATCGAGAAGCAAATTGCTCAGTGAGGATTCCACTTTTGCCATTTACTAGCTCTGTGACCTGAAGAAAGTTGCTTAAAGTATTCCCTTCTCAGCTTCTTTGTTATAAATTGAGAAGAATATTAGTCCTGTACCTACAAGTCCCTGTAGGATTAGATGATATAATTTATGAAAAGTAGTTTGAATAGTACCTTGCACATAGTAGCCCTACATAATTGTATATAGCCTTTTCATAAATAATTATTACTTATTCCATCATTGAATTTATATAATACCCTTCTAAGGAAGATATTTTAATTTAATACCCTTTTACAAATGAGGAAAGTGAGACAGAATGGTTGTATAACTTGTCTAAGCTAACCACATTTAATTAGTTATAGAATTAAAATTTAAATCCAGGCAGTCTGGATAAATAGGACTAAATAATAAGGGACATGTGACATCCTACCCGGAGCAGAGTTTTTTATATATACATATATAACAACATAGAGCAGTAGGGCACCTTAACGTTATATGACTGTGGTTTCTGCTTACATTTCCAACTTTATCCAAGTATAGGGGATTGATTAAAAAAAAAGTCTGGTGTTAAGTAGTTTGGGGTTGAAACTCTAATTCTGCCTCTCAGTAGCTGTGTGATTTTTAGCAAGTTTCATAAGCTTTGTAAGCTCAAGTTTCTTGATCTGCAAAATCCTGGTAATACTGCTAAATGCTAATGCATGTGAATTACTTAGCAAATACCATCGAAAGTTTTGGCTATTGTGGTAGACTCCAAAATGTCCCCAATTTGTCTCTCTTCCTGTGTTGATACCCTTTTCCATATGACTTTTTAGTGTTTTCACTCTGCATCTGGATTCAGCCATAGGACTTGCTTTGACCAATAGAATGGGGTGGGTGGAAATTGGAGCCTCTTCCAAATCCCTCGTATGTCAATCATCACAATGAGAACCTTTGCATGTTGGGAGATAAGAGCCGTGTGGAGCAAAGTTGAGTCATACAGTTTGATGCAGAGCTGGGCTTTGAACCCAGATCATTAGGACTTGATAGCTAGAACTCTTCTTCACTCCCTCATCTTCATGGTATTAGCATTGCTACTGTGGAAAACTGGGGTCACTCCCTCATCTTCATGGTATTAGCATTGCTACTGTGGAAAACTGGGGGCTTATCGAAGGCAACAATTTTTTTTGCATTAGATTACATTACCAAAAAGATTGTGGAATCAACTCACATTTAATCAAAAAGCACTTGCAACAACGAGTAACAACAAGAGAGAAAGAAAAGAAAATTTGTACCTCATGAGAGCAACATCCATTTTCTAATCTGCACATGGACAATACATAGCAGCTCCTCTGTAGTTCTGTCAAACACGGAACTTCCTTTTGTAACAAATGAGCCCAAATTTTGTAAGTTACACCTCCTTGACAGGACTGACACATTATAAGTTCACCAGTGTGAAAGAAGTTAGGTGCAGTTCTGCTTGTTACCAGAAGCCTGGTATTGCATAATAAAGAATGTGACTGGCCTTTGTCCTAGTTTCTGGGAAGGAGACTAAATCCTTGTCATTTTCTTAGAAAAGGAAGTGTCTTTATTTTTCATGAGCCATTCAGACCCTACCTGGGCTTATATTAATGAGGATAGGGGTTGGTCCTGTTGGAAAGACGAACCATGTGATTAGAAGGTGGGGCTTTGAGCCAGACCCCTCCACTTCTGGAAAAGTGAAAAGGGTAGGGGGTGCTGAAGGTGGAAATCATACCTATGAAATGAACCCCCAATAAAATCTCTGAACATTGAAGCTTAGCGGAGCTCTCTGCTTGGTGAAAAAACATCCATGTACCCGAGGGGTGACACATACCTGTTCCTCAGGGAGAAAGCAGGGAAGATGTGTACGCGGGACTCCCCCAGACTTTGCACTGTGTCCCCGTATTTGCCTCGTCCTCACTGGGGTCTTTTGTAATAAACTGTACTCATTAAGGGTAGCTCATTCCCAAGTTCGGTGAGTTGTTCTAGCAAATGATCAAACCTAAGGGGTATCATGGGAACCCCTGGAATCGTAGATAATTAGTCAAAAATGTAGGTGGCCTGGGGACCTCTGAATGTTTGGGCGTGGTGTCCAATATAAGGGCGGTTTTGCTGAACACCGTGCCTTCGACCTGTGCAGCCTTAGGTCCCTGCGGGCGGTTAGCATCAGGATTGTATTGCAATGTTGCAAGTGGCCTAAGTGACCTCGTGCACTTTTCCTTTTAAGTTAATATTTTAATTATGTTATAATAATGTACAGGCATACTGTGTTCTTATTGAGCTCAGCTTCATTGTGCTTTGCAGATCCTGTGCTTTCAGCAACATCGAGGCAAGGCCCAGTGCCAGCAAAGGGATTACAACTTGACGAAAGCTCAGATGATGGTTAACATTCTCAGCAATATAATGTTTTTAAATTCAGGTATGTACGTTAGTTTTCTAAGACATAAGGCTATTGCACCCTTAATAGATGACAGTATAGTATAAACATAACTTTCATATGCACTAAGAAACCACAAAAATCATGTGACTCACTTCGTTGTGACATTTGCTTTAGTGCAGAGACCAGGAACCTAACCTGAAATATCTGTGAGGTATGCCTGTATATCTCCTGAAATGTTACAGATATTGAGATCCCCTTTGTCTGTCTCTTCCCCAGTCTCACTTTTCATCCTCTCAAAGTGAACCATTTTGTTCACTTTGTTGCATAGTCATCTAGTCCTTTTTTATGCACACATACATGTTTCTATAGACAGTACGGAGTGTTATTAAGTGTTTGGGTTTTATTTGACATGAAAAACATTATTTTTGTGTTTCTATTTAAAGTTTTTCTTTTTTCAGTCAACAATACTTTTTTTGAAGGTCTAATATTTATAGTTCCTTCATTAAAACAAAACCAGACAAAATACGTCTGCCCTTCCATTCCCTTGTTGATGGACGTATAGGGTGTCAGCTGTTGTTCAAATGACGATGCTGTCAGCATCCCTGTGCGCGTCTCCCCAGACCCTGCGGGAGGGCTTCTCTAAGGAGGGCATCCTGGGACAGGTCTGCAGTGTGCCTTTGAAAATTCTGGTGTCCCTTCGAGTATGTGATCTGACCCTCTTAAAAACAGTTTATTTCGTGATGATTTGCTGATGTGGAAGCAATGTCCAAAAGTTATAGTTAATTATGCACTAGGTGGTGACGAGGAAACGTTTGGTGGTAGACGAGCTGGCTCTTAAATAAGCAGCAGGGAGACAGTGTCTTTGTTTTGGGTAGAGAAAAGCATTCCATTTTTTCTGGTTTACCATAAGTTGTAAGGTAATTCAGGAAGTAAACTTTTTAGAGGGGTTGAATAAATAGTTAATGTGGTTTTGCAACTTACGGTCACATTTGTGTGCGTGTTTTACGTATGAGTATGTGTGTGCGCTTGTGTGTACACACGTGTGTCTGCACAGAGGTACACTTACACACATAAGACAAAAATTCCAATTGGAAAATGATTTACAATGTTTTTGAATTTCTTCCCCAACTCTGGCAAGTACTGATCACAGAATAAAGGGTATCGGTCAGCCCAGGCTGCTGTATAAAATAGCACAGGCTGCTGGCTCCAGCGACAGGTGCTTGCTTCTCCCAGTTCTGGAGGCCGGGCAGTCCAAGTTCGAGGTCCTGGCTGATTCAGCTGTGGGTAAGAGCTCACTGCCTGGCTTTCAGACAGCCACCGCCTTGCTGGGCCCCCTCACGGCACAGAGGCAGCTCTGGCAGGCACTTCGTATAAAGACACAATTTTTCTCTTCTGATAACGGCACGACACTAATCCCATCATGTAGACTTCACCCTCATGACTGCATCGAAACCTCATTACTTCCCAAAGACCTCATCTCCAAATACCATCCTATTGGGGCATTGGCATTGCAAAACATTAATTTTGGGTAAACTCAAGCATTCAGTCCATAGAAAGTGGTCAACTCATCCTATCCCTAACCCTTGGAAGAACTACCCCAGTACCTCCTTCTATAACATGCACACGGATTTTCTGGCCACAGACTCGTACTTAATGGTGATTTCTCACCACCGTTATTTCTTTATCTATTCTTCTCTCCCACCCATGATAGTTATGGAACAACATTCTACAGCCACCTTAGAATTTCCTTCTTAAGGCGGCAAAATTATGTCTTCAGCCGGATGGCCCAAAAATTCTGATTGGATCCCAGGACATTGGCACTTTTATTTCAAAAACAGTTACAAGTAAGAAACAGCCTAGCACACCAGAGCAAATTTGCTTACCTAATCTTTAGGCTCATTGCAGACCAGAAGAATTTCTCACGTAGGGACCGTTCTCAGGAGGGGAAGCCCAGAGTAATCCTGACCCCTTATTCTTTGTACACTCAGTTTCTTACCTGCAGATAATCCTTTCTGCAGGCTGTTTTTACACCTCGTACATATGAAAAAACCTATCAGGTTAAGTGTAAGGCTTAGCAGGGGAGAAGCTGTACTAGTTCGCAAAGCCTTCCTTGCATGGAGGAGAGGAGCTGGGGTCTGCGTGCCATATATTTGCCTCCCCGCAGTTATTCTCTCCCTCCTCTTCTTGATTCTCTGGTCACACATTCTCTCTTCCAATAGTATATCTGTCACAGTTTCTCCTGTCTCTCTTTCCTTTCTTCTTAAGCCAGTCTTACAGTTTCCTTACCCAGGAGTTATAAAGACATCAATGACAATCAATTATACTAATAGTAAACGTTTTCCAAGGGCTTCCTTCGCTACAGAACCTTCATACTTACTTTAATTCTCTCACCAATCATCAGAGATTGGCCCTGATATCATTTCCATTCTACAGCCGAGAAAACAAACTCAGGAAAACAAAGCCCCCCCAGATCTCTGGCAGGAGCCTGACTTCTTTTAATTACTACCCTGCGCTTCAGGAACTGGGTTTTTTACTTTCCACCCAATATTATTTAATGATAACAGTCCTTTAAAGTTGGAATGATAAAACTCATTCTGGGGGATGAAATCACCAGCCTCAGCAAAGCTCGTTTGTCCAAGATCATCAGCAAGAAAGTGGAGGAGGAATTAGCTGAAGTCGTTCCCTTTCATCAAGCTGCCTCGATTGAATTCCTTCTCGATGCCTTGGATTGAAAGGAAACCTCAAGGTCCTCTGCCCCAGGCGAGAAAATCAACTGTGGAATGCAGAATGTGTCCGTTTCATTGACTTGCTCTTGCTCTTTTCTTACTTTCGTGACCTTGCAAGGTTGTTGCTCTCTCTCTTTTATAGGATCTGGTTCCGCACTGCCCTCTGGCCTCCCCGCCTCTTGCTTCTTTAAGCTACAGCCAGACCGATCTACATTTTAAAGTTGTCTCCAGTGATGTTCAAATCTCCAGAGTCCTTGCAACCTTAAGCAGCACCGGATCTAATTTTAAAATGATTTATCGTTGCAATTTGTGCTAATATCATTATAAATCATCAACTTACATAGACTGAAGATCTGATTAATTCAAATGTATTCATTTATTTTAGATTAATATGCACCCACCGACTAACCTCTGTATTCATTTACACACAAGATTAAAAACAGATTATTACATCCAAACAACTACCTACAGCCCCAGCTTGAATAGAATTGCCCATTTCCAGTTCTGGCGGGGTAGTCCGAGGATAGATCTCGTTGTGATCCCGAAGGGGTCAGAGGAAGAAGCGACCCACTGGCATGTCATCATGGCATGTCATCACAGCAACGTGCCTTTGGCTTCTGACGCTTGCACTGTCACTGACGCCTATATTGCATTGCCGTCGGGCACACTGACGCTTTGTCAGCCTTCGTTTTCCAGCCTAGGGAGACACACTGGGTACTCAAAGTGCAAACTGCAAGCCCGACCATGGGCATAGTGCTTTATAGATTCTGACTCCTTTAATCTTTACAGCAACCCTATGACGTAGGTACTAATATCATTCCATTTTATAGATGGGGGGGGGGTGTGTGGCGCTGAGGCTCAGAGAGATTCAGTGACTTGCTCGAGGTCAAGCTAGTAAGTGTCAGAGACAGGATTTGAACCCAAAAAGTCTGACCCGTGAGCCAATGCTCTTGGCTACATTGCTGTGTGGCTTCAGGGTCAACCAGAATTGTGCAAGAACTGAACGAATCTTCAGAGATTTCCTAAAAACATTTTGAATGTCACTTAGTGACACTGATGCTCCCAAGGCTTAAATCATGTCAAACGCTTCCTATAAAATCCCAAAGATACCCAGTCTAGATCGGGACAAAAGGCAGTGGCTCAATAGATGTGAGTTTTACTTAGCGATTATTTTCCCTCCACAATGAGATTATACCTTTCAGGTGAAGACACTTGATGAACGCCGCAGGATCTTGGAGCTGTAAGACGCGAGTCCAGCTCCCGCTTCCATCAGTTCCTAGTTCAGCCTGTGCCCTCAAAGCCCCAGGGCAGCCTCAGTTTCCCCCCTGTGTAGCCGTCGTCTTGTTCTCCTGGCTGGCTCCTTCAGCCTGAGCCGTGAGCTCCTCTGAGGCACCATCCTGCCCCGCAGCGGGCTCCCATCGGAGCCCAAGTCCTCATTAGCCTGGACCCGAGCTGCTAACCTGAATTGCAGTTTTTCCCCAGGTGTTTCCCCACTGAAGGACAGTCCAGGAAGCTGGTCACCTGCTTTCAATCTGTGAAAAGTTTAGCGGCAAAGGCACTGGGTCGACTTGAAACACAACGCGTGATTAATGATGTGAAGTATTAATGGAATGTTGGCCCTGCGAAAATGCCTTTCTGATATAATCCCAGAAAGGCCTTTCTTACCTAAGACCTTGAATCTTGAAGTATATTCCTAGGTCCGCTTTTTATAGTCTAAACATGTCTGTCGGCCACCTATTGTGTGAAAATCATTTTCACACAATGTGTGGGAGAGAATGGTGTTAACTATAATAAATATATCATAACCTCGTGGAGCAGATTTCTTTTCAAAGTACAGCATTGTATCATTGAAATAACAGTGAAATGAGAGGCCGAGGCTTACATCCAGGCTTTTACCTTGATGCAGTGGCCTTAGGTAAGTCACTGTCCTTCCTTAGGCATTGATTTCCTTCTGATGTTTGGACCTGGATTAGTTGACCTGAGCTCTGATTTTTTTATACTTTGATACTTTGTTTTATTTAAAGCAGAAGTTTGAAAGGCACATAGTTCAGGGCTCAATAAAGACTTGATGGGCTGAACTAAAAATATGCTAATGGCTTCAAACCACAGGCTCAGGTGTTGGCTGCGGGGGTGGGGGAGTGGTGGTGGTTCAAATCCTGCCTTAACCATTTACTGCCTGACGAGTTGCTTGATCTGTCTCCCCATCTGTAAAATGAGGAAACAAACGGGGATGGTAACAACACCCGTCCATCCCGCAGAGGCAGGCAAGGACTATATTTTCATTAACAAACGCACCGTGCAAGAGCAGTGCCTGGCCCGTATAGTAGGTGCTCGGTAAATGCCAGCGGCTTCCTGCTGCTTGAGAAATTTACAGCACACTCACGGAACGTGAAACTCTGATATAATGTGTACCTTGTTTTCAATAAATCCAAACTGTACACTAAGGTCTGCAGTAAAGCTGAGCAGAGGTCAGATTGGGGGATCAGAAACGGAGGTCTCTGGACACCCAAAGAGGGTGCAGCTTCACCTGGGAGATGAGTGCGTTTAAACGGCCGGAGGAAAGCGATCAGGTGAAAAATGGCCCAAGATGATTAAGCCTGAGAGCAAGGTTTCAGGGAAGAATGTTCTCCACATTGCTCATTCGGATGATCCCAGTGGTCAAATTTAGTTTTATAAAGTTGGTCGCCTTTTGCATTCAGTTTTTTGAGGCTTTTGTTAGAGTAGTTTTAGATTTACAACAAAATTGAAAGGAAGAGGAAGGTAGGGATTTCCCAGATACCCCCGCACATGCATAGCCTCCCCTGTTACCAACAGCAGTCACCAGAGTGATACTTTTTTTTTTTAAACTGAGGAGGAACCTACACTGACACATCACGATTGCCCAAAGTCCATAGTTTACTGTAGGGCTCACTGTTGGTGTTGTACATTTTATGGGTTTGGGCAAATGGATAGTGACATATATCCATTATTATAGCATCATACAGGGTATTTTCACTGCCCTAAAACTTCTCTATGCTCTGCCTATTTATCTCTTCCTCTCCTCCCCGCCCCTCCCCACCAACTACTGATCTTTTCATCTTCATAGTTTTGCCTTTTCTGGACTATCATGTAATTGGAATCAAACAATATGCATGCTTTTCAGTAATAGGCTTTTAAGGTTCACTTAGCACTATGCACTTAAGGTTCCTCTATTCCATAGCTTGATAGGTCATCTCTTTTTATCTTTGAATAATAACCCATTATCTGAATGTACCGCAGCTTATCCATTCATCTGCTGAAGGGCATCTTGGCTACTTCCAGGTTTTACCAACTATGAATGAAGCTGCTGTAAACCTCCACGTGCAGCTTTGTATGAGCACAAGTTTTCAGCTCCTTTGGTTAAATACTAAGGAGCATGATTGCTGGATAGCATGGTAAGAAGATGCTTAGTTTCGAATTTTTTATTTTTACAAGTGTTTGAGTTCTCTCACCCAATGGCTTGATTTGCTAGCATTTTGCAAATTTGCAAGGACTTTTTAGTACCTCCAATGGACACTGGTCTTACTTTCCGCCCTCCCTTTCCTCCCTTAGGGAAAGGTTGCACCATCTCTATCCAATTAAGCCCCCTGCGCCCGACTCTGTGAATCCTGTGTTCCAAAAGTATTTTCATCCACCTGGTCCCCTCTGTCCCTTTGTTCAGGTCCAGGTCCCTTTGTCTCTTATTGGGACCATCACACAATAATCTCTAGCCAGGCCCTCCACCTTTGGGCTGGGCACACCGCTACCTCCCCTGCCGCCATCACCACCAGCACCACCACTTCCACCACCACCACCATCATCATCATGGAAAGCGAGGCTGGGGCACTGGACAAGTTCTGGATATCATCCATGTTGCAGTTCTGGCTGTCGGTCAGCCACCCATGCCTGCAATCCATGCCTGTTACGCTATTAAGGCCACGAGGTATTTGGAACTGTAACAGATGAGAGATTTCAAGGGGAATGCCGTATGTTCATGTATTTTCAAGTCCGTGGAAGATGAATGAGAAATATTAGTAAAAATAATGGGGTAACAATAGCCGTGCAACTATTTTTATTGCTGCCACTGTGAGGACAGGCGTGTGAAAAGTTGATGGTCTTCGGCCTCTGTCTAGAGTTGAAGAAGCACAGCCAGTGGAAGGGAATGGAATGGAGATACTGCATTGCATTTTTACATAGCTTATTCTTCTCAGCAACCCCCCCACCCCCGCCACTACCATTTTATTATCCTCTTTTATGTCTAAGGATTCTGAGGCTCACAGAGGTGAAAATGGCAGAGATCAGAACTCTTCTCAGGCACAAGGCTCCGCCCTGGATTTGCGGTCAACACAGGAAGCTCTTTCTAACAATGTCACGTGTCCAACAATACAATCATTGCCTTAGGGCACAGGGAGATCCTCATCACTGGAGTCCTTTGAGCTGAAGCTATTGTGTTGGGCAAATTTAGGCATTTGAGGAAGGCTAGGATGAGGTGTTTCAGTTCCCCTGAGGCTCAAAGTATAAGACTTTGTGAAATGCTCTCCCTTGGCGGACCACCTGGCAGCATCACAGTTGTTTTTATTCAGAACTGCATTAAAAGAGCTCTCCTTTGCTTGTTGGAAGCTGAGTGCCACACCTAGAATAGAACTTCTAGTTTGCAAGAGCATGTTTAAAAATGCACTTCTATAGTTAGTTAGTAACCTTTATGTTATAAACCCCCTCAGTGAAATTCCAGAGTATTAATTGGCTGTGAAACTTCACAGAGGGGCATTTTCCTTAACTAAGGTCAGTCAGCATTTTCTAACTTCCTGTAAATATTCGCTCACATGAAGCAGTGAATAGGTTTCCTCATGCAGAACATTCTTGGCCACCAACGGAAAATTCTCTAAAAGATGGATTGCTTTTCAGTGGCCTTAGGACAACTGCTGGTCAGAATTTTTATGCTGCCCGACATCCCCAGTTAATGTCAAGTCTGAAAGTACTGATTCCACGGTTAAATGAAGACAGATCCACGAGGGGTCCCATTTTACTGTTTCACTGAGCTTTGGCTCCAGGCCGGGCACAGGGCTTGGGGCTTTCCATGCATTATAACGTATCATCTTCAGAGCAACGTTGCTCAGCATGCATTTACAGATGCCATGTTACAGGTGAAGGTGCTGAGGCCCAGACAGGCTAGATCTGAGCTGTGGCTATTTAGGTTTGCATCTATATTTCTGTCAACTAAAAACAAACAAACAAAAAAAAACAACAACCTACGAATTCAGCTCCCCGGTCTCCGCAGTCACATTTCAAGAGCTCCTTTGCCACATATAGCAGGAGGCTACCGTAGTGGCCAGTGTGTATTAGAATGTTCCTATCACCTTGGGAAGCTCTTCTGGACAGTGCTGGCCAGAAAGGTCATTTAAATAGTAGAGTTGGGAATGGGCGACTGACGTGTTGATGTCCTTTGTGCAGTATTGTGCTCCAGAGGAAGCCGCGTGTCATCCGCAGCACGTGCTCTCGGACTCTAGGTCAGGGATAATGAAATCAGCCCCGGCTGTGAGGGTGGATGTGTGAGGGTTGTGGGAATAGCACCTCACATAGGTTCTGGGTATCCCCAGGTGTTAACCAAGTTCACACATTCGACCGACTCAGACCCGGCTGGGCTAACTTGGTGGTCTTTTCCCTTCGGAAAGCTACTCTGTTTCTCTGTGTGACTTGAAAACCCAGGACATTTCAAAATCATTTCAGCCAAATCACTACAGATGACTTGCCCATCGACGGGTGGGTTTTCTAAAGTGACATGCTTGGTGCTGTAAACTGATCAGCCATCATGCGAAGCCCCAGCAGAGACATTTCCTGGTGTCTCCTTCTGAGTCAGCAGCTCGTGGTTCTGCCGGAATCTTCCTCCGTGACACTTCCCGAGTTCAGAGCCATGTCCACACTGCATAAGAAAAGCAGACGGAATATTTAGTGCAGTTGCTGGAGCCATAAAAGAAAAAAATTAACCAAGCTTATTAGGCTCCCTGTTTCTTTTCTCCCATAAAGGGAGCTATTGGCAATAAATGCCATTCTGGTTTTTAACAGATGAATGGCCCAGTTGTGATAAATCCACCAGCGTTTTCTAGGAGAAATATATTTTATTCAGACAGTTTTAGTAGTGGGACCATATTTTTCAAAGGAGTGGCGAGGACACTTTAGTGAGGGTTAAACTTTTCAAACCAGTGTGAGGGCTGGGCCAGGAGACATCAGGCACCCTTGGGGGTGGATTCCAAAATCAGAGGACAGGCCTATTTGTCCACGGTTCTTCAGAGGTTCCTGCCTGCCGAAACTCAATCCTTCACCACTTTTTTTATTTGAGTTACATCACCCTATGGGATCACGAGTATGTATATGTCTCCCCCTATCTCCTTTTTTTTAGGTGAGGGAAGCAGAGCCACAATGTATGCACATAGCCAGGAACCCAGGACTTGGACGGGAACCCTTGGTTTTCCTATTCATTCCCTGCAATTCAGCTTTCGTCCAGCAGAGGGTGCAAAAAGTGGTTGGAAGTTAAGAGGTGTCTGCTTTCCAGCCATTGTTTTGCAAACGACCAAGAGACACGACCCTGGGCAAATCAACTCTGTGTTATTTCTTTATCCTACACAGTGGATTTAACTTGCCTGGGACTGAGGAGTTTTCCATGATGGGAGACTTTTAGTTCTAAAACCAGGAAGCAAACTGGGAGAAGGTGACCACCCTGGTCCTGCCATTGATCTATTTTTACTTTCTACCGTCTCTTCCCAGGCAGTCTCATGTATTCCACTGACTTCAAGCTCAAGCAACTGCATAGTCACTGCTCTGTGCGTCTTCCCAACGTCTCCTGTTAGCTTCAATCCATCTGCCCAATGGACC
This sequence comes from Mormoops blainvillei, assembly GCA_004026545.1. Lineage (NCBI taxonomy): Eukaryota > Metazoa > Chordata > Mammalia > Chiroptera > Mormoopidae > Mormoops > Mormoops blainvillei. The sequence continues at coordinate 82,380 of PVJD01005402.1, forward strand.
CACTCACTGAGATGTACCACAGTTCTCTCTACATCAGTGTGTCCAAGATTACTCTCCCCCGCCCCGGCCATGCACCTCCAATTGCACTCCCTTTTGCCATCAGTGGCACTACCGTCCATCCCATCACCCAAATAGCAACCAGAGAGTGGCCTCAAAGTACTCTACTCCCTCATCTCTGTCTCAGAAATCTGCAGATATTGCCAATGTGTCCTTTCAACTCTTCCTTAGATCTGTCTGCTCCCTCCATCTCGATAACACCTGCCTTAGTGCAGATTCACAGCATCTCTTTCTGGGACGGTCACGCCCGGCCCTCAGCCTTCTGGGCTTGCTCCTTGTTCTGTGAATTCCACTCTGCACCCTATTCAATCAAGTGACTCCTGGTTTCCTGAAGAGTTTACTTTTTGGCGTTTAGCTGTGCAGCTTCAAGCTTGGTTCTTCAGTGCCCCCTAAAATCCTGCTATCAGTTCTCATCTTTTGATATGTCCCTTTTCTGTCCAAAGTGGCCAGAGCCTGTGTCTGTTGCTGGTATCTAAGGACTCTGAGGAGCCCGCTGCACTGGGACAAGCAGTAAGGTCAATTCAAAGAAGCTATAACGAAGGTGTGGGAGAGCGAGGTGGGAGCCTGTTATCTGAATGAATATGTAAAGATCAGAACAAGACATTTACCTGGCACAGCAGTTTCCCCCAAATCCTGAGAACACTTGGCTGAGCTGGAAAGTGTCTTCTAGATGTTTCCAAGCATATGCAATGGAGTTGTGCTCCGTCATCATTCAGGTGAGCCCCTTAGTTGAGCTTTGCTTCAGGTAGGTTGACGTTTTACGCTTATTCAATTGAACGGCTCTTTTGCAAACCAACCAACCTCTTTACCCACAGTTCCTCAATTTGTTCATCAGAAATAGATATGTATGTAGTATGAAGGAAGAATTCTTACATAAAATCAGGCTGCAGTCATTCTGCATTTTGGAGGTATAGGGGAAAGTGGTAGAATCCATGCTCTTTAGTATTTAATGGATCTTTTGACTATAAAACGGGCCTTTTGGCTACTTAGGGATCTAAAATAATTGTCCTATATAATACAATAAGGAGATTTTCAAGCTCTTCTTGGGAATCTTAGGGACTTGGAGGGTAGGAGCCAATGAGCTAAGTAAGGATGATGGTTGGCACCTTGTTGTAAAGGTGGGGGGTAGGTGATTGCGGAGATACTCTGTTGGGAGAACACAGGCCCCAGGAACAAGGCAGGAGGTGCATACCCAGGAGAGGGATGGCCTGGCAGAGCTTGGCCAATGGACCTCAGAACCAGTAAAGACTGAGAGCTTCAATTTCTTCCCATGTTCCCGAGGCTTTCAGGAAAATCTGTTTCACAGACAGACACTGTGTGTGCTTGGGTGCTTTGAGGATCAAGGGGGGATGGCTCCATTGGTGCTTGGCGTGAGGAGATGTAGAGAGAGAACAGCAGTTGGCCGGCAGGGTCACACATGAGATGCCCACACGAGCTGGAGGCGTTTGGACGGATTACATGAAGGCAGATGGTGAATAGAATATGTCTCTGCGCCCGTCCTCAGCGCATGGAAACTCTCAGTGCTGGAGGCGTTATTGTGATTAACACCAAGAGAGGCGGTGTGTGCACCGTGGGTTCCTACCAGGCTGCTGGAGCTGGAATCTTGGCCGCTCCACACTTTCCTCCTTGTCTCTCTAGAGTGGCCCTTCTCCTCTCTCCCCTCAGCGCTCTACCAGTTTCCTATTTTTCGTCTTCATGACTCTTGGTAGTCCCAAAATGATCAGATTTATTTGTGTGTTTAGAGTAGGTCTTGTCAACCTCAGCTCTATTGACATTTTGGGCCCCAGCATTTGTGGCTGCGGGGCTGTCCTGTGGGCTGCGGGATCAGTGTCCCTGGACTCCACCCACTAGATGCCAGTAGCACGGTCTCGGGCGTGACAACAAAGTATGTTTGCAGACGCTGCCAGATGTTTCCTGGAGGGGAAATCAGGGAAGAAGCCCTGACTTCAGGCATGTCTTGCAGGGCAGCAGGAGCCTCGTCTGGCTGGCCCTGTGTCCTCTCTCCAGTGCCTGCAGTAGTAGAGATGCGCTAAGCTGACAGGCTGGCTGGAGAGCGGCCGCAGAGTGAAGTTTTGCTTTTGTGGGAACTCCGAGGGAAAGTACCCAATCTCTGATGGAAAATACCCCAGGAGAAGCAGCGCTGAGGAGCTGGAAAGTGAGAGAAAGCTTGTAGGATGAGCTAGCTTGATCCCGGCCAAGGGAAGGTGGCGAGCGTTCCGGCAGAGGGCGGGGAGCCGGAGGAGGTGGGGTGGGTGTTGGGTGTTGCGGAAGTACTGGCGGGGGAGCTGAGGGATAGAACGACCAGGAAAGAGAGGCTATCGGGGCAGAAAGGCAAAATCGGAGGAGTTTGGACTAAGGCAACGGCGACGGGGCTGCATTCCACTTTAAGACGTGTGATTAGTCAGAGAAGGTTATTCTGAAATCATTAATATACCTGATTAGTCCCTTGATTTGTGCTCCTGGCTGATAGATTAATGCTTGATGAAACACCCTTACCCTTATAGCTCATATTTCTCTATTTTTACTTTTACTCAGCAACTATCACTTCTGATCATTTTTACATTAATTGTACATAACACTGCTTTGCCTTAAACATATTATTTCAAAGCCTTTTGTTTTACAGTTCACTTCACAGCTTGAAATTCTGTAGACAGTGGTCATAAATCTCTCTTGAAAGAAAATGGAAGTTGTCTGTTTTAATTTCATATCAATTCCCCACTGCCTGGGAAGAGGGATGGGAGACACACACAAAAACTTTTCCAAGCACTTGCTCTAGTCCATATTTTACCGGTGGCTTTGCTGTTTTCGAGCAGAATAGATTACTTTCAAAGTGTGTGTGTGTTTGAGGTTAGGGTTCAAAGACATGTTTTGAGATAATGTGCAAGATTTCAAGCAGAAATTACAACTTAATTTTGGGATGTGACCAAAAAGGTGCCAGCAATGAGATTTAAGAAACAGCACATGTTCTGGGTCAGAGAGCTGTTGCTGGGATTTGGTGCCTGAGCTCACTAGCTCTGTGGTCCTGTGTACATTAGATTAATCTCTGCCAGTCTTCGTTTCTCCATCTACACAGTGGTGGGGTTGTGTAAGAAACGATCCTAAAACTTTCTGCCATAAAAGATCAACAATAGTTGGTTATTTCACTCAATCAGTTACTTTTCCTTTGGGGTAGGGCTCAGTGATGGCTCTTTTCTACACGTGTGGTGTGATAGGTACAGTGACCAGATTGGAGTGGGAGGAGAACTTCCAAGGAGACCCACTTGCCTGGCTGGCAAGATGGCACTGGCTGTTGCCCAGGAGCTCAGCTAAGTCTGACAACTAGAGAGTCTACATGTGGCCCCCCAGTGTGGTGGTTGCAGAAGAGTAGAACCACTTACATGGCCTGGCTTCCCGTGCAGTGAGTGTCCCAAGAGAATTGTCAGGAGCTGTATAGCTTCTTACGACAACCTCCGAAATGAAATTGTGTCACTTGTGACATATGCTATTGGTTGAAGCAGTTAAAAGGCTGCCTGCATTCAAGGTGGGGACAGAGACACCACATCTTGGTGGGAGTGGGGACAAGGTGACATTGTGGATGAACATGAGATGTTGGTGTTGTGCTCTTGGGAAAACACGCTCTGCTGCAGTGATGACTATAAAGTGCTGTGCATTGTGTAGCTTCTGTCACATAATAATTGCTGCCGAGTAAATGGCAGTGGTTTTCATTTCCATCATTGTCACTGAGTGCTCCCCAAATGAAGTCTAAGTTAGGCATTCGTTTTCTTCTTGCAGCACAAGATCTTTCTCCCCAGGCTGGTTCTTTTCCAGGGTCCCTTTCTGTACCAAAAGGCTTACGATTCATCCTGTTACATCTAAACACTTAGAAATCACCCCTGACACCCCCCTCTTGTCCATAACATATGTTTGATATGGCACCAAGTTCCACGGATGCTACCTTTCCAAACCTCACATATCCGTTCATGTTTTCTCCATATCCACAGCCATGGCCAAAGTCTAAGCTGCCATCACCTTTGGCCTGAAATATTATTTCTCTGGCTCCCTCCATCTGTCAACCTCATCTTGTCACATAGTTTACCTCTCACCCTCTCCCTCTGAGCTTCTGCCAGACTGGACTTCTCTCCCATCCTGGAACTCCTGGACAGGGAACCCCTTTGGCTACAGGGGCTTTGCATGTGCTGTTGCCTTTGACCTGGATGCTACTCGTTCTGAATTCTACAGCAAGGACAGCCACGCCTATTCATTGCCCCGTTGGCTTACTAATTCAGGTAGGGTGACTTATGTCGAATGATTAGAAGCCCAACTTAAACTGGCTTATATAATAAGGACTTGCACTGTCTTGCATAACATTAAGTCCGGAAGTAGGAAAGCTTACTCAGTTGGTTGTTTCGATGACTCAGCAGTGTCAATGACTCCTCCGTGCGATCAGTTTCTTCGAGATTCTCCGTGATTTGTTCCCTGCGTTACCTTCAGCCTAAAGCGTGTTCACAAAATGACTGCGGCGGAGGGAGAGTCTTCCTCGTGCCATCCCCCCCAACCATGGAATATGAATGCTTTACATCAACCTGATCGCACCAACATAGTTCATGTGCCAAAGCCGTAATCAAGCCAGTGATAGTTGTCAGAGTGGTATCATGATGTGATTGGCTTGGACTAATTAGGATCCACCAACAGAGGCAGAAAAGGTGTTAGTATCTCTTGAGTCACATGACTGTGTGAGGGAGAAATGGACCCCTAAACAAATACCGATTATAATAGGGAGAGTGAGGAACAGAACTGGGAGGCAGCCAATAGTGTTCCCTTGAACGACTGTATAACTCTCCTTGGCATTTACCCTAGGTTAGAAATAAATTAAAAAAAAAAATTGTGGTAAAATGCACATAACATGAAATTTACCATCTTACCTATTTTAAGTGCCCACATCAGTGGCATTGAGTACATTCGCGTTGTGGTGCTGCTATCGGCACCGCCGTCCATCAGACTCTTTGTATCTAGCTGAACTGAAGCTCTGAATCTGTTAAAGAGCGAGTCCCCGACCCCCGAGCCTTCTCCGCGCAGCCTCCAGCACCGCTGCGCTTTCTGTCCTGTGCACTCGGCTACTCTGGATGCCTCGTGGAAGTGGACGCGCACGGTATTTGTCCTTCCGCCACTGGCCTATTTCACTTAGTATAATGTCCTCTAGGTTCTTCCATGTAGTAGCATGTGCCAGAATGTCCTTGTCATTTTTTAAGGCTGAATAATGTCCCATTGCGTGCATTTACCACGCTTTGTGTGCACGTTCATCAGCTGGCGGACGCTCGGGGTGCTTCCACCTTTTGGTCGCTGAGAATGATGCTGATACAAAGTTAGGTTGTCATTTACGGTTCTGCACGGGGCGTCTTGGGGCTCCCCAGGTCTCCCCGTGCTGTGAGTTCCCTCAGCATGTTGGCTAAGTTAATGACAAATTTTAATTTTGGATAGCTTGAGAATTATCTTAGTTCTCCATGGTTGCATTTTCTTTCCTTTAAAACTTCCTCATTATGTAAAAATACATATGAATGTAAAACTGGGAGCATATCTAAGGAGAAAAAAAAGGAAGCTTTTCTTCAAAATATCCTACCAAAGGGCTTTTTAGCTGCCTCTGTTCATTTGGGTCAATCATACATTGATTTTCACAGTAACATAGGGTTATACGGTTCAGGTATTGTCATAAAATCTGAAGAGTTTTTTTAAACTCAGACATTTGTTAAGATGATACACAGACTTGCATGAAAGTTATGCATTTTGTTATACTGACTTCTGCACTTTGGGCCAAATTTAATGGTAGTTTAGCACTATTCATTCTGAGGTTGGTTAGTATTTTAAAAATATTATGAAAATTTTCACACATGTAAAAGAGTAGAGATCATAGTTTAATGAATTACTCCATATAGCCTTGATGCGATTGTAACCATTATAAACTCATGGCCAGTGTTATTTTATCTGTGTTTCCATCCACTTCCCCAGACCCCTGAATTATTTTGGATCAAATCCCAGACATTAAGTAATTTAATCCAAGTACCATATGATCTCACCTATAGGTGGAGCCTAAACAACAAAACAAACAAGTGAGCAAAATATCACCAGAGACATGGAAATAAAGAACAGACAGTGACCTGAGAGGAGGGGGGAGGGGGATAATGGGAAAAAAAGGGGAAGGGCCGTCAAAGAACATATATAAAGGACCCTTGGGGGTCGTCAGAGACAATGGTGGGAGGGGAGGGTTGACTGTAGGAGGAGGGGGTGGCAGGGAGAGTAATGGGGGAAAACTGGGGACAACTGTAATTGAACAACAATAAAAAAATTAAAAAAAAAATTTAACTTGCACATACTTTTTGCATGCATTTAATAGGTGAGTACTTTTTGAGAAAACACAATGACAATATTATTTTTGCATCTTTATCATTCAAAATGAGTATTAATACTTATAATAGTGGAATAGGCAGTGTTCAATTTTTTTTCAATAATTTTACATTCCTTTTGTACTTTTTTCCCCCATCAGCAGTCAAATCAATTTCATACATTGTAATTGTTGGGTATGCCTCAAGTCTTTTAAAACCTCTCTCTTCTCCTAGTCTTTTCCCCCTAGTGATTTATTTGTTGAGAAACTACCTGTTTGGTTTGTAACCTTTCCTGTGTTCTGGATTTTACTGATTGAATCCCTGTGGCATCATTTAACATGTTCCTCTGCTCCTCTATTTTCTGTAAATTGGTAGTTAAACCTGGAAGCTTGCTAGAGTCAGCGTGGAGTTTCTTGCAAGAATACTGCAGCCCTTAGATGATGATGTAACTTTCCCTAACGACGGGCTCCCTTTCTGTGATGTTAGCAGCCGTTTCTGGTCACTGCCCAGGCATGCTGTTTCATTAAGGTTAACACAAATATGAGTTTCTAATTTTATCGTTCTTCATTTTTTCTTTTAAGCTGGAGTACTGCTATAAAGAGAAACCCTTGATCAAGCCTCAGATATGCTTTGTACAGCAAGGTCAGGATACATGATTGATTACTTTTACATTCCAATTTTTAAAACAGCAAAAGTGGTCAATGAGATTTTCTCACTGCCTTTCTCCCTTTCTTCCTTCTCCCCAACCCTCCTCTCCTCTCTCTGCTCCTTCCCTTCTCTTCTCTTCCCTTCCCTTCCTTTCCCATTATCAGCTCATTTGAACATATTGTTAACTATCTTTATAACCAAAACATTTTAACTATTCAATAGGTTTCAATACAATTTGTTACTTTATAATTTTAGAGTATTTCTATGTGAAGACAATCTTTATATTTGTATCCTTGTTCTAAATGTGAATTCTTTGTCAACTGATTATTGTCCAGACTCTTTGCAAATGACAGTGAAGAGACATGAGCAGAAATCTACGAATGTGGTTTCCAAACAAGCTGATGTTTTCCCAATAAAAACAGATTCAGTTGGTGCATACTTTCTACCCGCTTCTCCCTATCTGGAATGTGGATGCAATGGCTGGAGCGCTAACAGTGATCATGCCACAAAGAGGACTCATGTATGCGGGAGCTGAAATTGAATTGGGACCCAGTTTCTTAATGATGCCCTTAAGGAACTGCTCCATTCTGAGATGCCTGGAACTAACTTACTGTTAGATGAGAAAAAGTCTCCAGTTTCGTAAGCCACTATTTACTGGCATTTTTGAATATTTGCAGCTATTATGTCTTTGGTGATATGTTTGTCCAAAGTCATGCACATAATAAATGGGAGAGCTGGGGTTCAAAACCAGGATTGTTAATATCTAAAACTTGTGTTCTCCTATTAAATAATATGAAGAACCATGGGCCAGGAATAGAGCTGAATACTTATATGGGTGGGCTCCCTCATCAATTCTTCCATAACTCTCACATACGCTTTGGAGATCAAAGGTAGGGTATATGCTTGAGTTATAAACCAGCTTCTTCCTGTTTAAGGGCAAGGAGTTCTCTGAAGAGCCCCAAATTCAAACCTATTTTCAGCCTCTTCTCGGGCAGGGAATGAGAGGCGTAGGGCCCCATGCAATGGGCTGATGAAATATACAAGTTTTTTCTTGCTTCTTGTCCAATGATTTCCTACCTTTCCACACCTAAGAGCCCTCTTTTATTAGCTCCCTGCAAAGTCCGACATGTTTTGAGAGATTTTGTCAAGGAAACTGTACTTAATAATAAATATCTGATTCACTTCCCCATTTAAATTTAACCAAAGGCACATATAACCTCTAATCAGAGTTTCTGATGTACACGGCCAGTGTTGACACACTGAATTGGTCCTAATTTCTGTAAAAAACAAGGTACTTTCGTTAACCCATAGAGCCTTAAATTCTGTTAGGATTTTAAGGATAATACATGTCCTGTGAATCCCCAGGTCGCCTTTACAGAATTCTGTGGGTCTTGGGACTCTGCTGGTGGCCTTGATCCGGGTCCCTGATCTAGGGTATGGTGGTCCACATTCCGGTAAGCTGGTTGGTTCCCCCCTTGACTAAAGGTGTAGGAGCAGCTGTAGCTGGAAGATGGATTTGCTTCAGCTTCAGGTTCCTCTGGGTGCCACACACCGATTCTGAGCTACGCTGACTCTGGGTTACCCCTGATTGGCACGTACCCATCCAGTGTCTGATGTACCACCTCCACCTAGTCCAGGTGGTCCCTGAGCACCAGCTGTGGAGTGTTTTAGGGGCTCCATCCACAAGGGTAAGGGAGATCTAGAATGGATCTTGCTTAGGTATCCAACCTGCCTGCTTGGTTGCCCGTAGACCGTCCTGTAGCTTTTTTTCCTCCAGCCCTTATCATGCTTGTTATACTCATCATGGATCAGTTTTGCCTGAAAAACATTTACTGAGCACCTTCCATGAGCGAGGGCAGTATTAGATGCCAGGTTATAAGGAGGAATCAGATCCTGTGTTTACTGTTGCATTCCTGTCTTGATTTCTGGTTGGTAGTCACTCCCCCCGCCCCCTTATTTGAAACCTAGCCTAAACTTCACCAGAGTTTGTGAGACACTGTGTACAATAGTTAATGCAAATCTCCCCCATCTTCTCCTGGAGTTGGACCTCTCTGATGCGGTCCATGGATGGGGTCCTGCTATAGCCCAGGTCCTGCCTTTCTGCTGAGAGAGGTCTTGTTGCCAAGTCCTTCCTACCAGGTCGAGACCCTATGTGTCCTTCCTTTATGTGACCCTGTCCCATTAGTCTATCAGCTCCTTGAGGGCAGGGACTGGGTTTACTTCAGCATCCCCAGCTTCACGCCAGCGCAGAGTGAATGGTAGATACACTGGTTACTCTTCGTTGAATTGTGAACAGAAGTGAGTGCTGCGGGGAGAGGGGAAGAGAGACTGTGAGGTGGGGGAGCCAGGGACCCGAGAAGCCTGGCCGGCTGTAGAGGCTGGCCATTGTAAGTGTTGAGGTTACTGGGGTGACAGAAGATGAAGGGGAGGCTACGGACCAGATACCACCCTCACCACCAAACCATCAGTTGGACCATTGGCAGAATGAACGAACAATGGCCAAGGAGCGGTTGGGGACAGCATGGTGGGAACAGAGGTTAGAGTGGCTGGAGGAGATGAGCCTCAGGAGACGAGGACTTTGACATTGGAGCACAGGCAGCATGGGTTGGCCCAAAGCCAGCATGCTGACCACAACTCTGAGGAATGTGGGGCCGTGCTGGGAATGGGCCCATCCCACCTGCGATGACCGGGGGAAAGGTGACTCTCAGTTCAGGCAAGGAAGCAGCGGGGACTCTCAGGGAAGACGCGCGCGTGTGTGGCAGTTGGTTACCACCTTGCAAACACTGCGACGATGAGCACCTTAGCTAGATGAGTCCCCGGGACGGCTGCCTGTCCTTTCCTCCCTCCACCACCAAGGCCTCCACATGCTTCCAGGCAGTGCTGACAGCTTTGGCTGTGCCCCAACTTCCCGCATCTTCTCATATTGTCTTCGGGCTTTGGCCATGAGCTTTGTCCTTGAAAACTGCCTCATCTCTCTGGTTTTGGCCTTCTGCCTGTCCTTCCTCCCCCGGGGAAACCAGATCGAAAAAGGCAGCTCCTGCAGCCATCCGCTGGAGTTATCTCCCCAGCCAGAACTTTTGCTTAATTTGCTTACTGACATTTCACACCGATATGCAGAGAATCATCAGTCAAGTTTTAATGACTCACATGTTTTTGAAGAATATGTGGAGGAGGGAGGAAAAAATAAACCAAGCAAAACGGAGGGAGAGAGGATTTTAGTCCTGTAAGCCAGGAAAGAGCCTACGAGGCTTGCTTTGATTTTGTTTGTTTTAGAAAATGAGCGGAGGCCATAATGTTTGAACTTTTCCATTGTCGAGTCTGCCGAGAATTCAAGCAGGGCCGACCCTGGGAGACTTCTCTTTCTTCGGTTCCTCAGATGGAAGGAATGAAAGTCTGAATCTTATTAAGCAGATCTGCAGGATGCGTATTGAAAGACATGTGAAAACACAATTTTGCGTTCAATCCTGCGAAGGAAAAATAACTTCAGAGCGAGCCAGACGTGCTTTGCGATTCCTCCGGCAACTACTCAACATGTGTGTGCGTGTGCTTGTGTGTGTGTGTGACCTTCTACCTCACAAAACTGGTTCGAAAATTTGCACAAGCAGGTAATTTTCCTCTTTAGAAAATGACGTTTCCAGAAGGAGCTTACTTTTTATGGAATGGGTCACTTTGTGACACATTTGCTCACATGCACCTGTGCCAGAAAGCCCCCTACCCGCCCAGGACCCCAATCCAGCATAGGTGAAGGTGCAGCAGGACACCTTCGCCGATCCCTCCATCCCATGGCTTTCTCTCCCCTTTCGGAACCCCCATAACCTTTATTGTCTGCGCCACCGAATCAGACAGATGCTGTCCTACCTGCCTGGGGTACTGAGTATTTTCGGGTTGCCACGGTGACTCCCTATGTTCTGTTTTCCTTAGGCAAAAGCTGGTCTGTCCTTTAATTCTCTGCTGCATTGTTTTAAAAAGGTTTCTGAAGGCTTGTGACATGAGGAAGGGAATACGGCACAGACGCATTGTTTCTTGGTGTGGGTCATAGACACCAGCCCAAGTCCCCCTGTAGAAGGGCCGTATGCTACTGTGCTCTCCTTAGCGTTTGCCCGTCGCCATGCTGCAATGCCCGGCCCATCGCCCAGGAGGGAGTGCCCTGAATTTCTCCTAAGCCAGATCCAGCCCCCAGCCCTCTAGGGAGCCACCAAGGCTCCCTCCAATCCTGTGGCCCAGTAGCACGTCTCACAGATGTGAGTGGTGTCTTGTTTTGGTTGTCTTCATCTCAGAAGAGGATCTTCCTTTACCTTTGTCTACTTAAAATGCCCTGGAAGTGTTTTATCCCTAAACCATGGTACTGGCTTTCCTCATAGAGAAATCTGAGCCTCCACCTCTGAAGAAGCAGCTTTTGAACGTCAGGACATGATTCCAGCTGTCAAGGTTTCAAAACACGCACCCAGGCAACTTCAACGAGAGCACCCAGAGTGCACCCTCTTCTCCGCCTCCTGCCTCTGCAGAGTCTCCTATAGTTAGCATCCTGCATGAGCCTGGAACATTTGTTAACATCGACGAACTAATACTGATACATTTTTAATAACTGAAGTTCATAATTCATATTTGGATTTCCTCTCAGTATTGTATACTTTATGGTTTTTGACCGATACATATTGTCATGTATCTGCCATTACAGTGTCATATACGATATCATCTCCTACCTCATAGTATCACATTCTAAAAATTCCTAGCGGTCTGCCTATTCATGCCTCTCCCCCTCACTCTGAATCTCTGGCAACCACACATCTTTCTACTGTCTCCATAGTTTTGCCTTTTCTAGAATGTCACAGAGTAGAAATTTTATGGTAGATAGCCCTTCCCGACCGGCTTCTGTTGCTTAGCAATATGCATTTGAGTTTCCTCCGTATCTTTTTTTTTTTTCTGGATAGATAGATGATTTCTTTTTAGTGCTGAATCATATTTTACTGTATGGCTGCACCACAGTTTGTCCATTTTCCCTCTGAAGACATCTTGGTTGCTTCCATTTTTGGCAATTATGAATAAAGCAGCTATGACCACTTAATTGCAGTTTTTTTGGGCAAGTTTTCCACTTTTTGGGTAAATTCCAAAGAGCACAATTGATTAGCTTTTCAAACCCTTCTAAACCCTCTTCCAAAGTGGCGGTATCATTTTTCATTCCCACCAGCAGTGAATGGGAGTTCCCGTTCTTCCACATTCTTGCCAGCATTTGGTGGTGTTAGTATTTTAAATTTTAGCCATTCTAATGGGTGTGTAGTAGTGTGTTACGCGGCTGCTTCTTGCGTTTTAACTTGTGAGTTGCTGAAAACATATGCTTGTTTGCTATATGCCTATCTCTTGCGGTGAGGTTTCTGTTCAGACCTTTTGTCCATTTTTAAATTGGGTAGTTTATTTCCTCATTTTTGAGTATTAAGTGTTCTTTATGTATTTTGGCTACAAGCCCTTTATCAGATATGAATTTTGTAAGCATTTTCTTTCAGTGTATAGCTATTTTTTTAAAAGTACCTTTACAGTGTCTTTCCCATAACAGAATTTTTAAACTGTAATGAAGTCCAACTTGTCAGTTTGTTGTTTCGTGGGTTGTTCTGTTGGTGTTAATTCTTAAAAGTCATCACCAAACCCGACATCATCTAGATATTCTTTTCCGTTATCTTCTATAGTTTTAGATCTATGACCCATTTCGAGTTAATTTTTTTAAAGGTGTGAGGTCTTTTAAATAAATAAATCTGTATTTATTTATTTATCGCTTCAGCATCATTGGTTGGAAAGACTTCTCCTCTGAATTGCCCTTGCCCCTTTGTCAAATGTTAGTTGAGTGTATTTATTTGGATCTGTTTCTGAGCCGTCTGTTCTGTTCTATTAACCGTTTTGTCGATTCTTTTGCTAATGTCATACTTCTTGGTCACTGCATCTTTAAACTAAGTCTTGAAATTATTCTTCCAGCTTTGTTATTCTTCAACATTTCATTGGCTATTATGGGACTTTTGTCTTTCCACATGGAGTTCAGAACCAGTTTGTTGATACCACAAAACTACTTGCTGAAGTTTTGATTGGGTTGAATCTATAAATCAAGTTGGGAAGAACTGATACCTTAACAATATTGAGCCTGCCTATCCATGAACATGGACTATGTCTCCATTTATTTAGATTTCTTTTTTAATGAGAGATTTGTAGTTTTTCTCATGTGGACCTTGTATATACTTTGTTATATTTACTTAAGAATTTCATATTTTTTAATGTTAATATAAATGCTATTATGCTTTTAACTATAAATTCCTATTGGTCACTGATGATGTATAGATTCTTTTTTTAAAAAAGAAATCTAAACAAGCTCAAAACAAGCCTCCAAATAGTCCGAGGGAAAATCACACCTCATAGGAGACGGAACGCAAGTCGTCATCTAAAGCCTGGCTTCTGTAGTCCCATGAGATGCTCATTTACCCTGTGCTTGAATATTGTCTATAGCGGGCAGCTCACTCTCTCCCAAAGCAACTCGATGTCTCTTAGGCACCTTTGCTTTTAGACAGTTTTTTTTTTGGTATTGAATTTATTGTGGATGAGTTATAGTTTAATCTTAAAATGACAAAAACACATGTGATGCAAGGTAACCATTTTATCTACACTCTTTCATCTGCTTAGGATAAATATGAAACCAGGGATCCCCTAGCTCTGTGAAGCAGTGGCGGGTTCTGTGTGCCATGAGACCATGTGTGCTGAGCAGTCAGGCCCTAGGGAACTGACCGAAAGCCGAACACCTGACTTCAGGTCTGGCTTTGGGACTTGTTAGCTTTGGCCTGGTTAGCTGAGTAACTTTGGGCAGACCCCATCATTTTTCAATTTCTTGATTTTTAAAAATGGGAAAATGAGTACCCACACAGGGCTGTCATAAGAAAGCATCAAAATAATGAACATGAAAGCAGCTTTAAACCAAACTGTTCAGCGGAAGCATTATTGTAACTTATTATTCTTCACATCATCGTCACCAACCAGATCCATAAATTATCAAATGGAATAAAAGGAAATGCAGAGAGAAACAAAGCTGGAATGCTCACGAGACATGATTTCCCAGCTTTGAATCTCATGGCTGAAGGAAACGGAAACGTAGTCTAGTTTAACGCCTTCATTTCATAAGTGAGAAAGCAGTCCCCGAAAAGGAAGTGACTTGTCCAAGTTTAGGAGCCAGACCATTAAGCTGCTGATCCAAGAAAGGATTCAGCCGGAGTCTAAGACCAGTGTTCTTTCTCCTAACTTGACAGAAGAAGCTTCATCTCCAGCTCTGTCCTTGTCCTGCTTTCCTGTCTCCTCCCAGATCACAGAACTCTCGGCTTTCCAGTCCAAGCACTCATAGGAATTGGGGGGATATGATTACGTGCTGGGCATTTCTTCCCCAAGAAAAACAACTGGCTGCTCATCTTGGAGGCAGGGGGCATTTTGTAGGCTCAAGGAAGCCAAGGGGGAGCAGAAGACTGTGACTTACAGGTTAATTTCTACTGATCCAAAGAACCAAGTTTCATTTCGAACCAAGTTTCATTTGCACTTCCTGTGCAAAGAAGGATTTCTTAGTCATGATGGTGGGCCTGATAAAAGAGAAAGGAATGCTTGGCAGAAATTAAACTTTAAATTTCCTCTTGGAGATCGACAAAGAAGCTTCCAAGAGGCAGGGGCTAGTATCTCCATGTAGCAAGCATTCACCACATATGTTTCATAAACCTGGGATGGGATGATGCTGGGTGGTAGGTTCACAAAAATGAGTTTGATATAGTTTTTGAACTTGAGCTGCTCATAGTCAGGGGGGAGACACTGCACTGCATAAATATCTACCTCCAAGAGTGGCACTACCTCGGGCTTGGCGACTCAGTTCATCATCTCTGTGGTATGGTATGGGCTAAATGAGGCAATATCTATAAAGTCCACAACACAGAATGTTGTACAATATAAGAAAATAAGGAATGGTGCCATAGTAGATCTTCAAATGGAGGTTTGAGGGGTCCTAGACTTCAGGTTCTAGAATCAGACCCCATGTGGAACCATGGGCAAGTATAATAGACACCACTGGCTGCTTTTCCTACAGACACCAATGTCATCAATTTTCCTTCCTTTTTCCTTAATGGTGCTAATATATCTACTTTCTTCTTTCAGCCACATAGTGCTTTGAGGGAGATTATGTTTCTGTCCCAAGATTTAGTGTGGGTCTTGATTGGTCTAAGCTGATCGTGTGGTCCTCATTTCCCCAGGCAGTGATTGCTTGAGTCTTGGATATAATCCTGGACGAGACATGAGATGTTAATTAGGGGTTTTTCAGGAAAAGTTTGTAGTTTTTAAAATAAGATACTGCTGCAGTTTTAATTTTGTCCTCTAAAATTCTAACCACCCCATGCCTATGAATATGACCTTGTTTGGTAATAGGGACTTTACAGATGTAACCAAGTTAAGATGAGGTCATATTGAGCAATGTGAATAGCATCCTCATAAGAAGGGGAGACCCAGGGACAGGCAGGGAAGACAGTTTCTTAGAGGCGGGGATTGGAGTGATGCAGCTACAAGCCAAAGGTTGCTGGCAACTGCCAGAAGCAAGGAAGGGGTGAGAAAAATATTCTTTTCCAGAGTTTTCAGAGAGAGAATGGGTCTTTTGACACCTTGATTTCAGATAGTTAGGCTTCAGGACAGGGAGAGAATACATTTGTTTCCGTCCTTTAAAGTCACTTAATTTGTTAAAGCAACCCCAGGAAACTAACATAGACACAAAGAAAAGATGTGTTCTCAGTCTCTTCCTGTGGATTATCGGGTTCTGGTGAATCTGTTAAAACTTCTGTGAACTTGTTGCACCTCCAAGGGGGCCCTACCTGAGGGCTAAGGAGCTGGTAGAGTGAGAGGCTGGGACTAGCCCAAGTGTGAAGTTTCTGAATTCACCCGCCCTGGAGCTGCCTCCCTCTGTTTCTCCTCTTGTGTTAGACTGTACGTTTCTTGAATTTGCTAAGGAGCAGAGTTGACTTTTTTGTTGCTCACAGATGAAATGATCCTAAGCTGATTAAGCGAGATCATTGATGCTCTCTGTCCCTCATTTCTAAAGTGGCATTTCTAAAATCCCACCTCATAGAATTTTTGTGAGGCTGAAATGTGATACAGAATGATTCAGATTTTTTCTTTATTTAACTTTTGTTACAATGAAGACAAATTTAATACATGTCAGCTACTACTATTATCATTCTGTATCTTCAGCCCTAACATGTAGCAAATATTCAATAACTACTTGCTTTTGAATGAATGAATGAATGAATGGATGAATGAATGAGGTTACTCTAATACAAGATAGCACAGGGATGTACTGGAAGGGATGATGAAATTCATTGGATCCTGGCTCCAAATCGGGAACTGGAGGCCCCATATGGCCTGGCTGAGGCTGGCCAGGGCTTGTGTCTGCGAAGTCTGGTGATTTTATGCAGAGAACTTTGAATTAAAGAGCACCTATACGCGTTTGCAGATCAGCTGGGGTGCTGGGGGAGCCGGAGGAAGAGAGACTCAGAGCCTGCCTTCTAGAGTCCCCAAGGGTGCAGCCTTACACCATGTGCACAAGGACTGAGGCAGGAGTTGGGCGCTTAGTTTGGTCTCAGAGTCAAGGGAAAGGGTTTTCGTTTTGCCTGAGGGAGAGTGGCTGACTGTTTCTCCCAAAGACCTTGTTTGAAATTAAGGTCTTGGAACACTGGGTTCAATTAACTAGCAGTTTAGGAACCTTGGGGAATCTAACTTGCTGTGTGCTTCATTTTCCCTTACAAATTACCTTCTGTTTGCTTGCCTTCATATTTTTTCCACCTACAGACAATTCTGTACTTGGGACTGGTGCCAGCTTTCTTTTTACTGGATTCAAGGTGGGGTCTACTGGACAGGCTTCGCCTTCGCAATCAATTTACTGTCAACGTGGCCTAGAATCAAGACCTTTGTATATGTGTGTGCACATATGCATACATATGTACATGCTCACGCATGTAAGCATTTATCTAAGTAGCAGCTGGAAGATTTACGTGTTCAGTTTAATATAACAAACTTGTTTTTAAACAGACTCTGTTTTAGCCCCTCTTCTGAGAATATGCAGTTGCAGATGAATTAGACAAATTCTTTGTCCTAATGGCTCACAGCTGAGTGGAGGCAGACTGCTAGACACATGGATAAATGCCTCAGTATTTGCAGATACTATGAAATAATCACAGTGCTGAAGTCCACACGGAATGTGGAGGACACTGAAGGGGGACTGAAGGGTGGTCAGAGATAGGTTGGGCCAGGAGAGGCGAGAGGCTTCATTCTGCTAAATCATCATTCAGCTAAATTTGGTTGTTTGAGCAGGAGTTTGCCAGGCACAGATCTGGATAAAGATAAAGGACAGCCACTCAGGGCCCTGCTCCGTGAGGGGCACAGAATATCTCTGGAATAAATTGGAATAAGGTGCCGGTTGACTTAGATTTGTATGTGTGGTTTTTACTATGTTTGGCGGAATGCAACTCCCTTTTATTTGGTGTGCATAGTGAAATGCTTATTTTGAATTTAATGTATTATAAAAATTAGGATTTCTTTTTGCTAGTTATAAACAAAACTTTTATTCTTAATATAGTAGCTTTTCACCCTTGAAAATAGTATTAAGAAGTAGGGGGTAAACACACTTGGGGAGTAGGTGGTGGACAAGATTTGTTGTTCAGAGAGAGAGAGAGAGATCCAGGAATGCTGTTGTAGGGGGAATGGGGACCAGAGGGAGAGCTTGGAGAAGGCCCAGCGTGGCTGAGAAAAGGCACCTGTAAGAAAAGGCTTGTAGATGGTGCTATTTTCTCCAAATGTCCCCAATACATTCTTCTGAACCTCTCATAAAGCACTTACATGCTTTAGCTCTCCTCAGATCTAAGTTCCTTGAGGCCAAGATTTGCATCCTAATATCTGGGTATCTCATACCTTTGAGAGACAATATAACATGAGGTCAAAGGCAAAGGTTCTAGGTCAGGCTGCTGGATACACAGTGAGCTCTAGAACTAACCAGTTGTGTGACTTTAGTCAATTCCTGGTGTATTGTAATCACTCAACCAATGTCAGCATTTACTATTTCTATTTTTCATAACACACAAGGTGGTATGTGGTATCTGTCTGTGCTCACTAAATATTTATTGAATGAATAAATGAAAAGTAGTTTGTTGTTGAGTATTTGTTGAATGAATGAATAATTCAATGGATCTGGAAGAAAATTTGTCAAGCGACCTGCTTTTCACTGGACCAAAAGCTGTTCTACAAATGTTATGCTCAAACTTCTGGGTTTCTCATCAACTCATTCTTCCGTAAACACACCTCCCTTAGAACCGCTGACCAATCAGATGATACGACGTGTACAATATTTTATTTTTATTTGTTTTAAGAGTGACTACTTTATGCTAAAGACTTGCCTCAAGGATTTGCAGGCTGAAAGAGGAGGATTCCTCTACTGGCCCCTGGGTAAGGCTGGTTTCTCCATGAGAGCTGAGCTGAAGACCCTTTGCCACTATTGCAACCATAGGTTTTTTCAGTGCAGGACAACCAGATAAAGTTCAGTGAGGTCCCCAGTCATTGCGGCTCTTTTTTCAAAAAGAACTTTGAGACGGTGCACCCTGCCCTGGACAGGACACTCCACCGTCTCTCCCATTCTCACCAAACCAGGGAAGTTAAACAAGCTGAAGTGGCAGCTGGATCATGGGTTATGCCGCCCCCAGGACACATCTTTCATCTTAACTGTGCTTACTCAGCTGCGGAGCTCCACTGGTATCTAGATGATTTCTGGAGCAGTGCAAAAGCCCGTTTAAAAACACCACCGAATCCTCCTTTTGAGATAGGGGCCTGGTGTGGGGGTAGGAAGAAAGAAGAGGAGCAATCTTTCCATCTTACTGTCTGATATTCTTTGCTTTGTCTGCAGTTTTCTAAAATCTCTTCCTGATTAAAAATGATAAAGCTCTTCCCCTATGTAGGAAGAATGTTCTCTTTTTGGGGGGGGTGGGGGGCCAACTTCTTAATTTGTGTTTGCTTATGGAGACAAGCCACGTAAAATCTTATAGCCACGAATCCTTATCTTCTAGGGTCTGCTATCATCACGTGAGGTATCTGTTAATCCATGACTTAATCCAAGTCTGTTAAACATGACTTAAGTGATTTCTATGTGCCAGGCACTCAGGTAGTTTACAGGCCTGGGAGAGGCTTAATTGGAAGAACAAACAAAAATAGTTATCATTAATGCATATTTTTATTGTGTGCCTATTATGTGTCAGGCACTTGACATAGATACTTTTGTATACTAATAATGAACAAATGTATGGGTTGAGCTTTTTGATACTGGCTGCCAGAGTCATGGTGTCACAGAGGAAAGGCACGTTGGGAAGAGGAAGTGGTATGACAAAAACGGGGGGGAAGGAAGGCCAGGTCAAGTTCTGCAGAATTGTGTATCATCGTCTCTTGCATAATGAGAGAGAAATTTGGGTTGAAAAGTAGGCTTGATAAGAAGCAACAAGTCTTAGAATACCAAGCTATGCCAGTGGGATTCATTAGTTTTTACGTTTTATTTTTCAGTTACAATGGACATTCAGTATTGTTTTATATGACTTTTAGATGTGCAGTATAGTGGGTATGTTGCCGAATGTGGGCCCATTTGGCGGAGGGGTGGGGGGCTCAGATACTGTTACTGAAACAACACCCCACCTTCTAGGCTCTAGGTTCTTTGGTTCTTTGCTCGCTGCCCTTAGAAATTATGGCTCTCAATGCCAGAGTTTGGTGAAAAGGAAAGGAGTTATTTATTCAAAAGTTGGACAGGTTTTGAATAATGGCTAAATGTCACCATTAAATCTCAAAATCCCTTTAAAACACCCACCAACACCCACAGTCCTGCGTTTCCCCCTGTACCCAGGCAGGCCAGGCAGGGGCACGTCCTTCAGGAGGAAAAGAACGGGAGTCCGGAGCTCGGCTAGGCAGGCCTCTCCCGGTTCCCAGCGCCATCAGCTGGGTCACCACGACCTCCAGTTCTTAATCCAAACCCATGTGACCCGCTGGCAAGAGTCCTTTATCCCCTTTCCTTCGTGCGGGGTCTTCGCATTGTTCCCCCTTAGCCTGGAGCAAACCATCTCCCAGGTCTCATGCGCAGGCAGGCGCTGTAACTTGGGGAGCTCCTTCCCAGTAAACTCCTGGGTTTAAGTTATGCAAATCTTCCTGGTTAGCCTTGTTGATATGCAAAATAAACATCTTTGCATATCAGGTATGAAGCTACCTTGCTGTTATTGACATGCAAAATAACCCTGAAAGGCCCCACTCCCTGTCTCCCTTCCCCATAGTGGCCCGCCTTGGGGTAGGGGAGGGAGAATATCCTATATTTTTCTTGGACACCCCACATTCTGGACACCGTTCCAAATCCCCCTTTGCAGGGGCCCTGTTATAATTAGACAACCATATAATTTACAAAGCAATCCCCCAAATGCAAGGTTCATTCTTAAACACTTGGATTATTGCTATCACCAATTGTTTATGAATCCCTAACACTGCAAACAGATCCTAGCAGTTTTTTTCCCCCTAGTTTTAAGTGTCTTTCAAGACATTAACCAGAGACTTCCCATAGCGCTCCTGAGATGACCAGACCCAGTCGGGTCTTCCTGGTCCTGGGAACTTGAACAGGCACAGTCAGCAGCTAAACCATCCTGGTTGACCTCCAGAGCACCGTGGATCCTAGATGCATGGAACTCAAGCTACAGTTATGCTACCTTTATAGCCCTAGTCCATTAAGAAACGGGCGTCTGTCAATAAAATGATCCAGTGCAGGACCAAATTTGGACATGTATAGGATTGATAGATCCAACTCTACCGGGTTGGCATTTCTTTGTTCTTTCCTGCCCCTTCCACATTCCTAACCTTAGAAGGCTCACTGCTAAGACTACCCAATCAGCCCCTGGAATTAGAATTAAGGAGTATGTATAACCTCTTCTTCCCCTCACCTCTGAAAATGGCCCCAAGCTTTTGCTTGGGGAGTTTAACTTGGGATTTACCCTTGGTCTTCTCGTTTGGCTGGTTGGATAAGGAATTCTGTTTTTCTCTGCGAAAACCTGTCCTCTCAGGCTTTTGGCTTGTCAGTGCAAGACGGGAGTTGAGCTCATTCCCTTTGCTGTACGGATTACAGGTAGAACTGAGTTAATAAGGACAACTGTATAATCCGTCAGCAATTTTTACTGTTTTTCTCTGTTATAAGAGTAATATATGCTCTTTATAAACATGTTGGAAAATGGAAAAAAAACACAACAGTTGACTTTTTAGTCATTTCCCAAGCAACTGCTATGCAGTTGGGTTTACTTCCTTTTAGTTTTCTTTCCTTTCCTTCAAAAAATTGGTATAATCATCATTATACTGTACATAAAATTTGGTACTATTATCCAGTTAATATCATGAGGTAACTTTTTAATATTTTAGAAAGCCTTTCAGACCATACAGTTTAATGATTATAACCCACCATTTGAATGTATTACACTTTATATAAACAAGGCCTTAGAATTGGATATGTGGGTGTTTTGTGCCTCGACACTGATAAGTAACATTTTGTTGAACATCTTTGTATTAAAGATTTTATGCACATTAAACGGTTTCTAGAGGATGAATTTTCAGAAGTGATGCAAAACTGAAAGTCACATGATCTTTTCAGCTCTTCCATCATGAAGCCAACTCCAGTGCTTTTTTGGGTGTCCTTACCTATTTATATGCCTGCTGTATTTTCCTCTCATATCTCTTGCACAAGTATAGCATCTCTCATAAATGTCAAGCAAACATAATGGAGATGAAACTCCTGTGCCCTAAGGGAGACTTAAAACTGCTTGGAGTATCTTGTCTTGCTGGAAAGGAAATCTTTCGGAAGCAGGAGAGGGACTCCTGCTTATTCTGCTGAATGACTCCTGAATTCCATTAACCGAAAGGTTTCTCGCGGTTAATAAGAACAACACATAGCTCCTGCAGAGTGTCTGGAGCTCCCCCAGCCCCAGGGCATCTGAGATGGTGGGGGTTGTTTAAGCATATTCTGTAGGTGGCTTGAGGCTCTACCTAGAGGCTTAGGAATGCGTGATCTATAATACTAATTGAATGACTAAGCTACCAGCATCACAGGAGCGAATATGACTAATAATTATTCTCATTCTACAGTGTGTGGTTTCTCAAAAAAAGTAAACAAGGCCTCTGTCCTTTTGTTCTGTGACTCACTCCTGTAAAACATTCAGTGGTGAGGCAGAGGGAGCACCAGAAATACCAGCTGGCACCCCTTAACTTTTCTCTCCCTGCTCACTCTGTTCACTTCCCTCTCCTACCAGGCCCAAGGCCCAAGGCCCAGGGGGGCTGCATTTTACAGACTTCAGGAGAGGCTGGGCCGTGTGCTGTTTAAGAATCAGACTTTGGATTTAAAATGGCAGCATCACATCCAGGCTCCCTGGTTCTCCAGATGTGTTGTTACGGAAAATGAAACGACCAGACACCGAGGGGTTTAGGAGCACGATCTTTATTTACCTGCACGGGCCCAGAGGAGACAGACTCCAAATTCTGAGCCCAGAACAATAGCCCCGCACTCCTTTTATGTTGGGCCAAATGGGGAGGGTCTCGGGAGGCGTGGTATAGATTTGGCACGAAGAGGCTTACAGAGGTGGGAGAGAAGCATTCACAGCATTAGTCAGGGCAAATAGCATTTCATCTTTGGTATCAGCCTTGATTCCCTCTACAGTGTGACCTTGGGCAAATGACTTGGCTTATCTGAGCTCCAGTGGATCTCATATCTCAGGTAGAGATAAACAAATAGGTTATAGAATTGTTAGGGGAATTAATGGATATGAGGCTCTTACTGCAATGCCTAGGTTTAGAGTGAGAGCTCAAGGAATGGTCATTATTCTTAAGATTAGCTACAGGTTGTCATCAGACCGTCTCTGAAGAGTGAACTGGCTGCATAATTTGGGGACTTCTTTAAAACATTTCTGTGTTGTTTTTTTTTTGTTTATTCATCTTAAAAACCAATTATAATTTCTACCTTGCACTTTGGTATGGGGTATAGAATGCAATATGACAGAGTGTCTGGCACAGTGTCGTACTTGTCAATTTTTCCCTTTCTCTATGTATGGCTGATTAAAGAGGGCCTTGGTGTGGTCCTCTTCTTGAAACAGCTTTTTGGGATCTTCCAGGTGGAAAGCACTGGTTCTTAAGTGCCAAACCCAGAAGAACGATTCCCAAACACTGGCTTATCCCGTGATGCTGGGTATTTCTCCCACTTGGAGACGAAAAGAGTTTCGGGGCTTTTGGAAATGGCCAAGATCTGGGCGCCCTCTAACATAGGATTCTGAGTGCAACCAGTTATAAACCCAGGGAGGCCAGACACGGAGTGGAATAGTCCAGGGGTGGCATAGACAGAGTGAGGACTACAGGGCCCACACCCTCATGTTTTAGACCGGGAAGCGCGGTGGGACGCTTGTACGGTACGAGAGGACAGGGCCCCACGATAGTGTCTGCTATGGAGCTGCCAGCCACTCCGTCGACCAAGGCCTCACAGGGAGAGGCTGATCTGGAAAATACAATGAGATGGCATTTCCTGTAAGTTAGTGTGGAATAAATTCACATGGCATGTGCGTAGAAGCACCAAGCGCCAGGCAAGGCCGCACCTAACCAGCGGGGCTCCGTGCGTGATGGCGGACACTGCTTTCCTTCTTCCTGACGGTGGGACGGGTTTGGGGGCATAACACTTGGTTAGGGGCGTGAGCCCTGGAGTTGGCAAGTGCAGGCTCTATCGGTCAGTGCCGGGAGACTCTCGGGCAAGTCATTAAACCCTTCTGATCCCATTTTTTCATGTGCGAGGCGCGATGTTAAGTGCACTTCCCATAAAACGCTGCTGGTCATAAGAATTAAATATTAGAACCATATCTACCTTTCATAATTGATCCCTCATTGGTGGCTGTTATTAGCATTAATCACGACTGTGTAGCAGTTGTTAGAGAAAGCCTTGTGCTTCCCCAGCCCTTCATTCCTAAATATCAGTGTATAAAGGTAAACATTTGAGGCCATCAATTCTACAAACATTATCCTAATTAACATTTATTCCAGAGGGTTCTGAGATGCTTTATGGCCTATTATATGGAAGCTTAGGAAAAAGTCCTTTGTGAATAGCTCTGTGTTTTCTTGTAGCTACTCGTGAACCTGAAGAATGGTGCCTGGTTGGAGAAAACCAAAAACGAAGACAGGGAAATAGGACATTTAGGGAAAACTTTAAAGCAAGTGTTTTTCTTTGGTGGATTTGATAGAATAAAAATTTTGGGAAAATGGAAATCTAAAGCCTTCATTTATAATGCCCTTCCAAGATCTAAATTTATTTTAATCTAGCAAAATAAATTGTCATATAACTTGTTTACTTTTTATCCCCCTGGAAGATCTAAAGGCTTTGTCTGGCACTAGAGAGGCAAACTTCCAATCATTGAAAGATGTTTTCCTTTACTGCTTTTGTTATTTGGTTGAGAGTAAAAAAAAAAAAAAAAAAGCCATTTAAAAACGTCTGTTCCAAGCGATGCTGTGTTACATGTCTCTTACCTTCAGGCAGCAGATTCTATAATTTCCTATTTGCTTTAATTGTAACAAGTCCTTTCAGTTTAAAAGACGGACCTTATCTTCTCCTCTCCAGTGCTATCCAGGCTTGAGCGTTGGGGCATGGGAGTGGGAGGAACCTTGTCTGCTCACTACTCTTCCTACCCCTGTGCTGGTTTGGTCATTGTCCCCTTTGCTCCCTCCTATAGGGGACAGGGCCTCTGGTGTGTCAGGGAGAGGAGGAGAAGAGGGCAAGGACCCATACCGCTTATTGATCTGGATCCTGCTGCAGCTCCCTCTGTTAGCTGTCACTGTTTCTCTGGTTCTCACTGATGGGACCCCAGGGCCCTTTCCCTGGCAGAGTCCCCTCTCCGTGGCTCTCTCCTGGTGGCTGTGTTGTCAGTTTTCTTAGGTTCCCCTTAAGGGACCTTCCAGCTGCAGAAGATCTAACCGTGATTGACAACTTCCCACTCTCCCTCAGATCCCCCTTGAGAGTTCACCCATGGCCTCCTGCTCTTCAGGGCCCCCTCTTTGGCAACCCCCCTCTTATGTGGAAGAAGAGAAAGATGGGTCAAGACAGTCTTCTCTAGTGTCCTCTTGACCTCTCAGAAAGTCGATGCACCTTTGCCGTGACATCTGAAGGAACAGGCTGCTCCCCGGACACCCTCTCCCTGCCCTGCTCTCTCTCTAAAGCCCTGTCTTCCTACTTAGGTGGGACTACAACAAGTCAACAAGGCTGCAGTCTCATCGGGTGGCCACCCAGGGAATGCGGTGTCAGTTTTTCCTTCCCACAAGGGTTCCCGATATTTATGAGTTGTTTTATTGGAAAGCCCCTTCTCTCTTTCATAGGCGCCCTGTTTCGCCCTTGGGTATGCTATAGCCCCGCATTCCCATGCGGCGACCATAGGTTGCCCCTTGCCCTTCTCCTCAGTCTGCTTTCACAGATAGCAAGGGAGGCGCGGGTGGGGCTGGGCGCTGGTCGAAGGCAGCAGTGCCAGTTCATCGACTTCTTAGAAAGGTCTGAGAACGGCATTTAACCCAAGGTAGAGTGTGTGGCCCTTAATGCCTCTGTTCACATTTTTATTTGCTAATTCTGGAGTCATAGGAAAAGTTCACTTACTTTTTTGTGTGTATATTTACAAAACATAGACACACACACGAAGACACACGTAAACACACGTACACCCATACCCCACAGGTGAGAGATCGAGGGATAGGAGTAGGTTCTCCACCGAAATGCTAACCGCAGCTCTCACCGGGTGGTGATTAAGACTAGACTTTATTTTTGTTTTCTTTTCTGGCCTTCACTGCATGCTCCGTGTTTTCTCCGATGAAAGTGTATCACTCTTAAAATAAGGCGAAGTACAATAAACATAATTTAAAAAATATTTCTAAGCTGCCATGTCTTTCAACAGATGGGCCAGATGTGAGGGGCAGCGGCCTGGGCTTTCTGACCTCCCGGGGTGCTCTGCGGGCTCACGATTTGATGAAGCATCAGCTGCTCTGAATTCCTACAGCACCTGCCACAACAAAAGGAGGAACTTTGCTGAGCATACTAATGTGCTCATACATGCCTTCACAGAACAAAGAAACCAAAATGAGGAGGTCATTAAGCCTCCCTTGGACAGCGTCCACCCTGCCCTCGCCTGAGCCCTCTGAGGGAGATAGAAGTCCACCTGCGAGGGAAGACAGCCATGTCCAGAGTGAGTTCCTGCCACCTCCCTTTTGTCCTCTCCGGTGGTCTCCTCTCCCTTTTTCCTGGTTCCCTACCCCCCATTTGGCTCAATTCTCAGCTCCAGCTCTTACTAAGAAACATTTAGCATCTGCTCCTCCGATGATGCCTCTGTGTTCATTCTCTCGTGGACCCACGTCTGTCTCACACATCACAGCTGTGCCCAAGAGACAGGTCACTTCCCGGGAGGGAGAGGCTGCAACAAATGGGCTGCCCCTCCATCCTCTCAGCTTTTCTCCGCCTATGGTCTCACACTCCCTGATGCTTTTTTGACTAGTTTTCAAAGTTAGTCACCATTTACTTGGCTTCACTGAGAAACGGCAAGCTGATGTCCATTTCTCTGTATTACAGTATCTTTTCAGAGATCAGGAGAGTTCGGTCCACATTCCCCATGTGGGGATTGCTGAGGAATGAGAGTCCCTTCCCTCACTCACTCTTTCCCAGGGGGAGAGGAGTGGCCAGTGTGACTGGGCCAATCTTAACACTCAGGGGCATGTTTACTAGCAGATGAGGTCACTGCGCCTTAAAGACAGGGTTCCCATCTCACTCTTCCTTGGGTTTGGGCATAGTAATCTCTCTCCTGACTTTTTCTTTAACAAAGTGACTGCCCCCTATTCTCCCTTTTCTCCCAAGTGCAAACTGGTGCCCACTGAATTTTCCTTTGAGCAGTGGAAAGCGGCCTGTTATTCTCACCTATGCAGCTGGCTGGCTAAATGCACCAAGGGTCTTGTTGGCCAGTTATATGTCTCTTTCTTCTGCAGCACCTTTGAACATGCTCCTCTCAGGGCTTCAAACCTAGGACACGATCCTGAATCCAGCTTTCTCTAGGGTTATACATTTGAGCTGTCAGAAGACCGAAAACCTAGGGATGAAGTGGCAGGTTTCCATTTTTCCATTGTCCTTAGGGTGTAAATATCAAGTGGCGGTGAGAAGGGAGGCTGAACACACCATGAAGAGGGTGGGGACTGGACAGACAGTCCGCCTATGGATAACTCAGTGCTGTCCCACAGCACAACATTGCATAAGTTGCCACATATTCCCTGGTCACACTTTCCCATTTGTTTACATCAAGGTGCTTCTTTAACAATTCAGTGCTTTCAAAATAATGTAGATGGGATTCTTATATGTTTCCTCTGGTCCAGACTTAGCCTCCTTCCCAACCAACAACAGGAAATTACACAAAGAATTATTGGCACTTGTGTGGGTAAGCAAATTACACCATGCATTATGTTAATTCCAACTGACCCAAAGAAGAACTGAATCTA
Source organism: Mormoops blainvillei (assembly GCA_004026545.1). Classification (NCBI taxonomy): domain Eukaryota; kingdom Metazoa; phylum Chordata; class Mammalia; order Chiroptera; family Mormoopidae; genus Mormoops; species Mormoops blainvillei. Next base: position 110,030 of record PVJD01005402.1, read on the forward strand.
TGGTCTCATTTGCAGTCACTCTGCCTGGGTTATTCTGGTGGGAGCCAGTGGAAATTAAACAGGATGGAAAGTTTAATAACCTGCCCTTCACATTCCCCCACCCCTTGACCCCAGGGGAAAGTATTCCAAAATGTTGTAGGAACTTGGTTCCTTCCTTCCCACTGTCTGATAAGAAGGGACGGGGCAGAAGATTGCGGTCTTTTTGCTTTAAGAAAGTGGTAGTTCCTTGCCAAGCTGGGTGTCATGGTTTTCGCGGGAGGCTCTCTGGGCTCAAGGAAGGGGGAAGAGAGCATGGCGGTTAGGAACATGGGCTCCGATTCAGACATGCTAGGTTTGAAACCTGACTTGATTACTTACCAGCTGCAAACCTTGGACAAATGACTTAATCTCTCTTAGTATTCTTTTTTTCGTAAGATCATTATAAGCATTAAATGAGGTAGTACGCAAAGTCCTTTTAACACAGGGCCTGGGGCATGGTAAGTTCTCAATATGTTATAGCTAAAATTCTGTCTTATTATTTAACTGTAAGCACACCCTGTCTCTTAAGGTGATGAGTTAAGAAGGGAGAGAATAGAACTCGCGAGAGATAAGAGAGGGGATCAGAGGCAGGTGCCAACCCTGGGTGGGGCCCAGGTGAGGATCATGGACAAGGGCAGAAGAACACTCAAGACACACCGAGCTATTTTCAGATGCAGACTTTCTTCCTAAACTCACAGGGCGCCTGTGTGGAGCCTGGGTGGGGCCTGGGTGGGAATGTCCTGGGTGCTACTGGAGCGGCCAGTACCCTTCGCTTAAAAGGTTGGCTCCGGTCACAGATTTTTGCTGATTTGTTGGGCACCTGTGAAATATTGCAATGGTGGCTTCAATTCTTCACCCCTTTTAGCTTTGTACTTTACTCTGTGACTTTGTAGCTCCTCTCCCTAAAGACGGAACCTTGCACTGCTTGAGTCTGGTTCACCCTCTGGTTTCCTTCAGCCGATGAAATCCATTAGCAGTAATGGCTTCTCCGTTCCAACCCCACACCCCAGAGGGCCTGTGTGTTTCTACTTACTTCCCATTCCTCTGCAACGACCAGAGGACATGCTGCCGCTTACTGGAGGATGAGAGGCCCATGGCGCAGAGCTGAGTCACCCATGCGTCCCAGCAGAGGCTGACCTGGTCAGTGGACAGCCAGCCACCTCCAAGCTGTGTGAGTGAGCCAAGCCAAGACGGGCAGAGCCATCCAGGCCTACATCCTAGTGTGGTGTGAGGTTTCATAGGGTTTTGCTTATTTAGCCTCATTGTCGAGAGAGAGAAGCGAAAGGCGGCCTCCGTTGGGAGCATTGTTTTATTCCTCCCCTTGGATTCGCTCACTCATTCAACAGCTATGGAGTGTCTGCTAAGTGCCAACCCAGCAGTGAGCTGGGACAAACATGGTGGCAGCAACATTTTCACCAGAAGCATGTTGGTAAGGGCAGGAATATGGTATGAGAGCAGGGGTTCTGTCCAGTGTACTCGGAAATGTATCCCAGCCATCTAGGAGAGCAGGTTGGCACTTGGCAGATGTTTGACAAACATTATTCTGTCTTATGTGAGTATATGGGTGAGTGGGTGCGTGAATGTGAGTGTGTGGACCAGATACCTAATTAAATATTTCATAAAAGTACATAGGCTCGCTTCTCTTGCTCCCGTTAGACTGGCAGCATGACTACTCCCCATTCTTTTCTCTAGTCTTTTTTTTTTTCCTCTTACGATGCCAGCAGCAGGGACTGCAGTGTGCTATAAACTTTCCCCTGAAACAGAATGTAGCTGCATAAATCAGAACAGCTTCTAACGGGTTGTCTGCAGTAATAAATGCTACGGAGGCAGCCCAAGCGGCCGTGCGCGAGAGATTATACGAACCACTGCCTGGAGCGAGCACGGCATCGTGAATAAACTCAGCCGTGAATTATTTATATATTTTAGGCGTTATTTGCTCTGTTCTGCAAGGCCTGAGACTCACTTTCACTGAGAGTTAAGAGTTGCCAGATATGGGTGGTAACGGAAAAACAGTTGCAGTTTGTCTTAGGCCAAGTTTCAGGATGAGGAGGGTCGCATTGCGTTCCACGGGATGCAGAGGGGCTGGCAATGCCCTGCCGTGGGAAGGACCTTTTTAGAATTCAGGACGGGGTGCTTCTAATGGCAGCAAGTTTTGTCCTTATGGGCCGGTGGGCATCGTGAGCCACCTTGGAGCTAAGAGACTGGAGAGAGGGCCTCCGGCCTGCCTCCTCCATCTCGGTCAGGGAGACTGTTTCCTTCCCGTCCATGGAGTAGGGTTCAGCCCAAGATTTTGTTGTGGTTGAAAAATGGTTTTTTTTCTAAAGGATGAAATTTGGAAATCACTGGCTTGGCTGGCCTTTGACACCCCGAAGTGGTCCTCTACTTCTGCTGCCTGTGAGGGTCCCTGGGGAGCTTTGAGAAATTATTCGTGTGTCTTTGTCTTGTTTCTTCATTTGTTGCTCTCTATTTTATTTTCCATATATGAGTGAAGTCATGTGGTTCTTGACTTTTTCCATCTGAGTTATTTTGCTTAGCGTGATATTCTTAAGATTCATCCACGTTGTTGCAAATGGTAGTATTTCACAAAAATTCATAGGCATGGATAGCAGTGTGGTAGTTGCTGGAGGGAAAGGGGGTGGGCGGGGGGTAGAAGAGGGTAAAATGATGCAAATACATAGTTACTGAAGGTGACACAATGCAATGTACAGATGATTATTATAGCATTTTACACATGGAACTTGTATAACCTCATTAACCAATGCCACCCCAAATAAAATTGAAAAACTGTTCATGCCAGGGTCTTAATTTTTATCAACTAAATCAGAGTTTCTGGGGATGGGGCTGGACGTCAAGGTTTTTATACATTTTTAAGTGACTCTGCTGGGCAGCCAGGGTTGAGCACCGCTGGGCTGAGCCCTTCACGCATCCAGCACGGTGGGCACCAAGCACCTGTGGTCGGCCAGGTGCTCAGCAAGGGACTGAGAGTAAAAGGGTGGAGGAGATGAGCTCCCACAAGCATTACAACACACGTGCTCACGCGTGCACACGCTTGCAAAGTATTACAAGTAGAAAAGACTAAGAGATGGCACTTTTATTTAAAACTGTACAACTAGGCATGATGACAGCTGATGTCACAGGCCCATGCGTTGCCATACCTGATATGAGAATCCAATTTTCCTGATGTTCCCTTGAGGGCTCTTTGCCTGAACTCACTGTGACTTGGCTTTCACTGTGTGTCCTTCTTAAAGTCCCACGATGCAAGGGCAGCTCCAACAATGTCATCACATACGATATCACCCGAAATGGTATATAACAAGGTCACCTGATTGTGAGTTGATTTGTTCTGCAAGCACCTCAGTTAACCTAGCCTGCACCTAAAGATTTCAATGCCACATTTTCTTCCATGTGCAAGTATTGTGCCTTCTGTAAGTGGAGGGCGGAGAGTTAGTCATGAGAACATCATGACCCTTCTTACTTGTTTAGAATTTGTACTTTTTAAAACTTCTTAACAACTATCATCTCATATAATCCTTCTGCGTCCTCTCAGAGTACAGAAAAGCTGTCTTTATCAACTCATTTTGCAGGTGAGTTGAGTTAGTTTCAGGGATGGCCTTCCCCAGCCAGGATCCTCCCGGGACCTCGGCGAGCTGGCAGCCTGTGCTGTTGGAGAACCCCGGCCACCCGCTCACTGACCCTCACATGCTGCCTTCACCAGCTCCGTCTGCATTTGCTCCAAAGGTCTTCCCTCCGCTAACCTCAGATCCACCTTCCTCCATGAAAGAACTCATGAGGCTGGCTGTCACATCCCAGGCCCCAGAGATCCAAACGAGCTGAGGACTGAGCTAGGAGAAGCTGTGTGTGTGTGTAGATATTTAGTAACTTTCTAGGAGAGCCCTTCGGGATCTTTGAACCTGCCACCACCTGCCCCCTTTCTTCTGGCATCTCAACTTCCCTCTTCCCAACAGCTAGAGATGCATGGCTTAGCTCTTTCCTAAGGCTGATTTGCAAAAGCAGTTGCTCCTACAGCCCCGCCCAGTTTTCCTCATTTCTTCCCCTTTTCATTTTGGTTGTCTTTTTTCTAGCCATCACCAAATTTAGCCAAGATGATATCAAACATTTCTCTAAAGTCGGGCCCTGTCACTTCTCCCGAAGGCTCACACGCCTTTGAAAACCTAAGTGACACAGTGAAGGAAGACCTTGTTTCTGGACAGCCCCAAATATCACTGCGTGGCCGGTCAGACTGCGTCCAAGGGGGCCTTTGGAGAACCCACAGGTGAGAGAAAGCTGATCTCTCAGGATCCCTTCTCTATTCAGTCTGGTTGAGGCTCCAGTTTCCAGAACCAGGATGGGGGTGGGGGAAGCCATCTCAGTCAGCAGTTATCACACTCGCTCAGCGGGATGAGCTTGTCGAGAGAGCGGATCAGAGTGAATTTTGGGGCTTGGGCCAAATGGGGGCTTTCCAGGAGCCCTGCAGGGAAGAAAACATATCAGGCTGTCTAGAGAGTCAGCAAATACACAGACTGCAGGTCAGAGCCGACAAAAAGATTGAAACGAGTCAGGCTGATTAACGGCTTTGTGTTCACCTGAACTTGCCTCCTTAAATGGGAAAAGATTTTAAACAGTTGGTCTTGGCTGCATAGAAGCCCAGCCATTGTGTGGATGAGGTTTTACAGAGGATGCAACTCAGAAGTAATGTTAACCGATAAAGAAAATTCAGACACAATGCTCTCCTCACGTGTTTACACAGTTTAGAAGGAAGAGGGTGGATCAGGAGGCCTTGGAGGTTGCAAATCTCCAAGGGACTGGGAGGACCCTTTCGGTCTCCATGCCTCCCTTCCCTTCTTCTTTTCTAGCAAACCTGTATGAGGCCCTACCCGGCACCGGGTATCATGGATTTAAAGACAAAAAGGGACTGTTGCTCTCACGTGAAGTTTCTAGGCTAGTGGGACAGGGTTCTTGGAAGGAACGAGTCTGAGAACAATACCCCCATTTTTGGAGAAGAGGTGTGGAGACCCCTGCTGCTTTGAGGTGACAATTTTCCCTTCTGGGAGGCGGGTAAAATTAATAGACCACGGTGATTATGCATTGTCCTTAAGCAGAGAATAAGCTACTTCTGCACTAGCTAAGCAAGGATGGAATGTCTGAAATGCCCTGTGTTATTGGAAAATATGCCTGCTTTCTCAAAATATACTTTTACAGAGAGATTTGGGCAAGAGCTACTGCTCGGTGTTTCCCACGAGGGAATTAAGGTGTATCCAGAATTTCAGATCTTCTTGGGCTCTCACTTTTGCTTATTTCAGGAAGGCCTGGGGTCCCGCAGAGCTTGTCCAGTGATCTCTCCATGGCACACCCTCGAATGCTGAAGCCCAGAATTGTTTGCATGGCTGAAAATCCGTGTCTTCAGGCAGAGAACTGGCAACAGTGCAAACAATAATTGGGCGTTGTTTGGCTCTTTTGGAAGAGAATAAAAGGTGGACAGCCCTCCCCGTGGGGGTCCTGACATTTTTATTTCACTTTGCTGAAGAGTCAAGTGCTCCGCCAGTTCGCTAGGGCTGCCAGATTAAATTACCGTATGCTGGGTGGCTTAAAACAACAGAAATTCATTCCCTCGTCACAATGAATGCGGAAGCCTGAAGTCCCAGTGTCAGCTGGGTCGTGCTCCCTCTGAAGGCTCCAGGGAAGCGTCCTTCTCTTTCTCTGTCCTGGATTCTGGTGGCCACCCGCAGTCCTTGGTGTCCCTTGGCTTATAGACACATTTCTTCCATCTGTGCCTCTGCCATCACATAGCGTTCTCCCTTGTGCCACTGTACGTTTGTGTCTAAATTTTCCTTTTTTTTTACAAGAACACCTGTCATTGCCTTAGGGCTCACCTTAATCTAGTATGGCCTCCTCTTAACTCGATTATGTCTACAAAAACCCCACTTCCAAATAAGGTCACATTCGCTGCTATTGGGAGTTAAAAATGGAACATTCCTCTCTTGGGGGACACAATGCTATGCACAGTTGACGTACCCAGTACTGGATAGAAGAAGAGCCCTTATTTTGGCAGACCCTAGACAGCTATTAGGTGTGTGGTCATTCAACATTATTCCCAAATGCATTTAACGTGTACCAAATATTTCTTACGTGCGGGCTGGGCACGTGGGTAGAAAATGCATCCAGTGATGCTCCAGACACCAGCCCCCTTTGTCCTGCGGCAGGTTCTGTGTTTGTCTGTGGCAGGCAGCCTCTGTCCACCTCCAGGGCTTTGCACGGGGCAGGCCGTCCACCTTGGCTGCCTTTCACGGGTCAGTGTTCGATGCCAGGAAAAAACACCTCTCTCTTCTTTTCTCTATCTTGGGACTGAGTAGGGCCTCAGAGGTCAGAATCTAGGGGCTGGCTGGCCCATTTGTTGCTTCCTATTTTTCAGCTGAGATGCATCAGACTCCAGGGGCCAAAGATACCTGTCTTCCCGTTGGAGAGACCAACTGTCTCCATATCTGCTCACTGGGGGGGAGTTGTTGGAATTGCCGCTTTGGCCCTGGTTCGCTTCTCCCGGGGAGAGCAGTGTAACACTGTTCCTG